>CAUYPK010125765.1:0-32770 GCA_963574355.1 Loris lydekkerianus
AGGCAACCTAAGACAGGGGCTATGTTTTTCCGCCATACAAAAAATAAGAGGGAATTGTTGGGCCCTGCCATGTGCCTGAGGCCTAGTGCAACTTCCTGAGCCTGACTAGAAGTAGATCCATCGCGCTACTTCCGCGTAGCAACGACTCAGCAAGGCCCGGCCTGAAACTGCCTCTACCTAGATACAGCCAATGTGGTAACATGCCACTGGCCCGACCCTGTCACTCACCTCTTCCCCCGCCCTCTTTCCCTGCCCCTTCTCCACAATAAAAAAAAAAAAATGCCATTGACTGTGTGTTTGCTGTAGATGGCCCCTATCAGTTTAAGAAATGTCCCTTATATGCCTGTTTTCTTAAGTGTTATGATCATGAAAGGATGCTGGATATTATCAAAGGCTTTTTCTGCATCAATTGAGAGAATCATATGGTCTTTGTTTTTCTATTTTATGGATGTGATGTATTATATTTATAGATTTGTGTATGTTGAACCATCTCTGTAATCCTGGAATAAAACCCACTTGATCATGGTATATAATTTTTCTGACGTGTTGTTGTATTCTGTTTGCTAAAATCTTATTAAATATTTTTGCATCGATATTCATTAATGACATTGGTCTATAATTTTCTTTCTTTGTTGAATCCTTTCCTGGTTTAAGTATCAGGGTGATTAAATGGTTTTATAGTATGGAATTCTGTTCATAAATATGCTAAAATTTGTTTAAATAATTCATTTTTGTTTGTTGACAATAAAATAAAAATGACTTTAAAACAAAACCTTGGCCACCTCCATGACTATATTCTTGTTCTAATTTTCTAGAAGTAAAATTTTGAGGTTGAAAATATTATGCAACATTTTAGGACATTTGTGACTCCAAATTTGTATGGGATCAATCATTTTCTCTAAGTCATTTCAGGCTTGTATTTTTTGAGGAAAAAAAATTAGGCTAAAGGAACTGACAGAGAGACAGAAGAAATAAATTGTACTTTTCAAATTTTATGTGGGATCTACTGTGTGACTAGAATTAATACCAAAATAATGCATTAGCCCAATGAAAGCAAACATTTGATACATAGGGATAAAATTATTCAAATTTGTCAAGACTAGTGCCATGCAGGAAAAGCTGTGTTTTTTCACATATTCTTATAATACCACTTGCGATCAGCTGACTGCTCACCAAAACCTGCAGGAACCATCTTCCATTATCTAATATTTCAATCAATACAAACATAGACAAGCCGTCAGTTCAGTTAAAACATTAATCAAGTTAATACTTATAATAAAAATAAGAAAAGTGGCTGATTCTCTGGATTATACTTCTTTCACAGATTTACTGCTTGTCCTAGAGATCATCTGCAGGTCTATATATTCTCTTTCCTCCCCAAGCAGCCGAGTGAAGACCACAGTTAGATTCATACATTATCACCAATATTTTTTTTTCCTTTAGTACGTTGGAAAGTAGGAAACCAATAGGACATTTTATGACCACTTTCAACTTTCATTTAAAACTGCAAGACCATGGTAAAGAGAAATTAATTTATGATTTTTTTTTTTACTAGCATGCACTTAAGTCATAAAAATCCTGCATTTTAAAGAGCTATATAAAGTTAAGTACTCTATTGAACTTTATTCCTAGGCTCTTAAATGTATATGTATTTTTTTCCTTTGAACTAAAAAGTGGCATATTATTAGAAGTAAATAAATCCTGTAATTTATGAACTTCAGAATTTCAGGTATTCTAACTTTCAGGGAAGGTTGATCTTGGCTACAGCCTATCATAGGTTGTATAATGCCCATAATCAATCATCTCTTTAATGGTGGCTCCCACAATATTCACTTCCTAAAGAGACATCCACAACACAAGAACTAAGAACAGTCATGTATGGGGAAAATTCTTGTTAATTTTCTGTGATAATTTTATCAATTTTCCTTCCTGGATTAATTCAACTGCACATAAAATGACTGGATTATATTTTGTATTCTCTTTAAACTTTAAATATGTATGAATCCATGCCACTGTTAATGTATCATGTGCAATTTAAAATAGTCAGCTATTTTAAACTATTTAAACTTAAATAGTAAGCTATTTTAAACTATTTAAACTATTTTAAATTGCACATGAACTTTATGGCTACCCTATATAAAAGACACTACTCTAGGTATTAACCTACAGCAATGATGTAAGCTTACTTTATTTTATTTTTTTGAGACAAAGTCTCACTCAATCACCCTGGTAGAGCGCTGTGGTGTCCTCATAGGTCACTGCAACCTCAAACTCCTGGACTCAAGCGATCCTCCTGCCTCAGCCTCCCAGAGTTCTAGCATTATGACTTGAGTCATCCCACCACACTTGTAAATTTATTTTTAAATTGAACAGAAATCCATCTCCATAATGTGGAAGTGCAAAAAAAAAAAATCATCTAAAAAGCTTTGATAATTTAAAGCTTATAACATATTAAACTTAGAAAGGTATCATCAAGCCTTATGATTAATGTCAAAAATCTATAATTTAAAATGCTTTCTTGGATCTTATGTGATTTTATGAGTGGGTTTTGTTATCAACAAGTTCTATTGGGTAAAAAAGTTCCACTGGAAAAAATATTATAAATATATGTAACAATATTAAGGGTAAATAAGTAATGCTATAGGGAAATTACATTCACTCTAGTTATAAATACTTAAATTAATAGCATATAACGATTACCATCTTCTTTTATGCATAAAGGAATGAGCCAGAGAGGGCTGCCCTGTTCTGTTATTAAAAATGCATTAGATTGCTAAGCCCATATCATGTAGTAGGAAGAATTAAGAAGTTTTCTAATATCACTAGGCAGAGCTATACTTAAATTAACCCAGAATTTTTGTTGTTGTATTGTTATTTTTATTGTTCTTCAACCTACTGTGAGTTGAATACTCTGATGTGGACATATGGATGGGAAAAGCCCACTGTCTATATCTGGAAATTCAGACAGATGGGTATTGCACTATTTTCCTCCCTTCTACACCTCGATTATTATGCTGTATTCTAAGCCATTTCCACTGTTTACAAATGTGTCACAAATTTCTAACCAATGTCTATGCAATATGAAAGTTTAAGCTTTTCCTGTAAGTAAAGAAACTTTTTTTGTGGTGAGATTTTGGAGCTGAGGAAGATGTTTATTCTACTTATGCCAAAGGATTTCTTTCCTTTTTTTTTTTTTTTTTTTTTTTAATGATCCAGTGATATTTGCCACTCTAAGATTTCTGCTGGTGAAGGCATCTGCCAATGCCTGGTTTTCAGATCCATTCATTAGGTTTGTGTGGGCATTAAAACCAAAGGCTAGTGGTGACTAATTCCACCAATATGGCAAAGACAGTACCAGCTACTTGCCTTACTTTATTGATTATCAGTTCCTCCTTTATGAACAGTGGTTGGTACTTTTCCCTCTCAACATGCTCTGCTAGGCATTTCAAACAGTGTTCATTGTATATTACACTTGGTAGCAGGAGAATTTCAGTTTTTTCCCCCAATTTATCAAAACATGGTTTATTTAATTTTAATATTTTATTTTCAGTTGAATGTATCAAAAACATTTTATTAAAGATTTTTCATTTTTCATGTTAAGTTCTCAAAATCTGAGATGTACTTTAAATTACTAAAACATGAGAATCTAACTAGCTATGAATCAATAGCCATGGCCCCACGGGAATTTTTATCTATGACTTACACATGCTTTGATAAACAATAAAAAGCATTATTTCTCAAATTAGTATGTGAAACACATTATTCAACTTGCTACATTTATAGAAAGAAATAAATACTTAGGATCCAAAATAAATGTGTAAATGCACTCATTTATGTATATAGGGACTAGAAAACTGAAATATGACTGTATCCACGGATACACGCTTAGTTAAAATAAAATGGTATAGAGGCTATTGGTCTTTACCACATGGAAAAAAAAATTAGCTTTTTTTTTCAATTATATAAATGTGTTCTACATTTATATAATTGAAACATAACCATTTCAGTTACTTATTCCTCCCTCTACTAATATATTTATTAATATTAGCATATTTAGTTGTTCTTGTTTTAATGAAAGAGCAAGCACCTTACTAGGTTGTTGCTATAAATAGTCTCCTGATCATGATCCTTTTCCAACTCTGTTCAGAAGTGACCAATAATACTGACATTACTTAGGATATCCATCAGTAATCAGTTTTTCTCAATAGCACAATTTTCATTCTTGTATACTTATTACATGGTCATCAGGTTGGCTAACATTTTAAAAATATTTCCATACTCAATGAAAATCATCAGGAAGGGTGCCTTTTGACTAAATTTGGCACATTCACTTTAACGCCTATTCCAACCATAAAAGCCCTAGGTCCTTCATCCTACCCATGGGCTTCAAGTACAATGGTTAAACAAACCATGATCTTTAATACGCTGAGGATTGCCTAAACCTATCTTCCGTGATTTCTTCTCACTGACATAATTGTATAGTTATTCGGGTTTTGTAGTGCTGTTTATTCCCCCTGCTAATTATAAGTTTCACATTTACTCCCTCTGTGTCATTCAACACCCCCACCCTAGAAACGCCTGTTCCCGAAGTTTTATCAGATCAGAATCCCTTGAAAAGTGTCTCATCACACACGTTATTAGACCTGCTTTCAGCGTTTTCAATTCAATAGGGGCCCAAGAGTTTGAATTTTTGAACAAGTTCCCACCCAGGAGTAGGAGCCACGTGGCCGTAAAGCACACGGCTTTCCTGTCCTTGCCACCCGGTTTGGGTCACAGCGTCAGGGGCTGTGACCTCTATACACACATCCCAAATATTCATAAAGTCACCCAAAAATGTTCAACTAAACGCAAGCCCCAAACTTAACACTTAGGTCTTATTCAACTTGTATCTCATGCACACAGTTGTTTTGTAACCTGAAGGCCGAGGTAATCCGCAGAGGCCCCAACGGGACATCAGGTCCAGGACTCAGGTCACCCTCGCGCCACAGAAGGAGCAGCAGTGGGTTTTGAACACGACCCTCTTGGGCGTCCTCCAGTTCCTCAGCATGTCCATCAGCTCAACCCGCCACTTGAGAAATGACTCCCAGCATACATAATGAACATCGGGAGGAGGATGTTCATACCCAAGACTCATCCGAGGGATAGGATAGACATCCCCGAGGTAGTCCCGAGAGACAGGATAGATCTCCAGGCTGACCCGGCGCAGCGCGCAGGTGCAGCACAGCAGGCGGGCCAGGGAGTCCGAGCGCAGGTGGTTCCCGCAGAAGTCGAAGGTCACCAGCTGGTGGGAGGCGCTCAAGCCGGGCAGGAGATATCCGAGTTGCATGTCTGTGATCTCACAGTCCCTTAAGACCAGGATCTGCAGAGTGGCTGCGACGTCCTCTAGCAGCAGTCCGAGGAGCTTCAAATCCGTACCGCTCAATAGACACCTCAGGTCCAGCTTCTTCGGCTGCCTAAGGCTCGGGCACAGGACCACCAGCTCCAATTCTGATTCCGAGAGCAAGGCGGGAATGATCGCAGGGGACTCCAAGGAGGTCGGGAGGCAGCTGAGGAAACCCTTCAGACAGCGATGGAAGAAGGGCGTCAAGGACGCCTGGGACTCCTCAGATCCAGCTGCCCAACGTGGTGTCACCATGGTACCTGAAGGGGAGTTCGTGGGTCTCTTTCTCCGGGAGAAACCCGAGGTCGAACCCAACATAAAGGGGGTGAAATCAGACTTGACGAAGACTCTTCATCTGGGCCATGTAAGGCCTAAGTCTTCTATCCGGCCATTGTCATGATATGAACAGTCAGGTCCTGGTTACAGTTCAAGGGCACCCAATTTGCAGCCACTGGAACCGGTCGCTGAGGCCCTTGGTCACCACTATCTTCCTGCAGCACAGGTGGAGTTGGTCTTCCCTGTGCTGGGCCTATTCAAAGAGGTAGTCCAGGAACTGGGTTAGGCACGGTAGCCAGGAGGAGCCGCACTGTGTGATCACGGTCAGCGGTCACTGCCCCCTGGTCCTCCAACAGTCCACGGCAGTCAGCTGCTTACTCACACTGAGGACACCGAAGGGGTTCCATGCCATCTGCTCCAGAAGTCCCCCCCCGCCATGCCATAAAGCCACAACTTGCAGCTTCCACCTACTGGGGCGAACCTCCTGGGCCAGCAGCCCATGGAGCCCGTCCAGCACAGCTTTTAAGGTCTCCAGGCGGTAGTATTGCACCATCAGCCGTCCCAGGGGGAGGCAGGGGAAGGGCCAGGCCTGCACCATTGCTTTTAGGAGCCTGTGTTCCCGCCTCGGTAGACCTCCTCGAAGGCGACTGGGAAGAGCACCTCTGGCAGCTGAGACGGCCAAATCCTGGTTCCTTGGCCAGGTCCACGGGTCTACGTGGGGCCCAGTAACTCCTCCTGGGACCAATCTCTGGCCGTGTGCCGTGGCACACTCCTGTAATCCTAGCACTCCAGAAGGCCAAGAATCGGAGTGGGCAGGGGGGAATCCCTTGAGCACAAGAGTTTGAGCCCGGAGTGAGCAAGAAGGATAGGTCGTACCTGGATAGCTGTCTCGGTCAAGACTCGGTTTGCAGCGTACTGGGGTCTCCGACAGCAGTAACTCCAGGCTTTGTGGAGCTCGGTACTCTGAGAATTTCAGTTTTTAATAGTCTACTTTTTTACAAAATCTGCAAATGACCTTTCAGCACAGTGCAGTTTTTATATAGTGAACAAGTCTTTTCAATTAAATTATGTTAAGCATTTTTTTTTTTCAAAATGTATCAAAAGCAAATTGGAGACATTATTCTAGTATATGGATCAGACATTGATTATACTTGATTGCTTTATCTATTGAATTAGCATAGTTTTCTTTCTTTCTTTCTTTCTTTCTTTCTTTCTTTCTTTCTTTCTTTTTTTTTTTTTTTTTAGACAGCATCTCATTCTGTCACCCTGGGTAGAGTGCTGTGGTGTCATAGCTCACAGCAACCTCAAACTCTTAGGTTCAAGCAATCGTCCTGCCTTAGCCTCCTGAGTAATGGGACTACAGGCACCTGCCACCGCCCTGGCTAGTTTTTGTATTTTTAGTGGAGGAGTCTTGCTCTTGCTCAGGCTGCTCTCCAACTCCTGAACTCAAGTGATCCACACTCCTTGACCTCCTGGGGTACTGGGATTATAGGTGTGAGCCACCATGCCAGGCCTAGCATGGTTTCCTTTAATCTTTGTTATAATAGTTAAGATGGCTCTCTTTGAAGATAATTTCCTAAGTACAATTTCCTTCATACATGGATGAATTAGCCATTTTTTATTGCCCACACTACATTTATTTTCTCATATAACATGAAGATATCAACATACGTTCTGGCAAGATTATATTAGAATAGCATACAAACCCAAATCACAGGCGGCTTGGCAGAAAAAAAAAAAAAAATTCTAATTCACATCAATGTGACATGTGTCCCTGAGAGTGTCCTCTATCTGTTATCATGTGACACCAGGCTCCCATCATTTTGCAATGCTTGCATCACAAGCCACGTATTTACATGGTTTTCAAGATCCTCTCAGCAGGGAAGAGAGGCATGGACAAAACACACTAGTTTATAAAGGCCCAACCTCTTATGAGTAAAGTATCCCAAGAATGGAAAACCAAGTATCTAATGTACTCAATACTAATATGAAGGCTGTAGATGATCTAATATACACCCACATAGGAGAAAAACTCAATTCAAGTTGGGAGGGGAGAAGGAAGGAAGGAGGGAGGGAGGAGGATTGGTGAGCTCCCACCTGGTGGGCACAACGTAAGGGCACACAGCCCACCCCCTGGGTGCGGGACACAACTACAACAGGGACTAAAGTACTAACAAATGGAAACATTGTAACCAAATAATTTGTGCCCTCAAATTAATGTGAAATGAAAAGAAAGAATAGAGGGATTTAGATCAAATATAACAATAACAAAAAATAAAGGCCCTAAAGCAACGCTCCTGAGACCTTTCCACATTCTATTAACCAAAAAGAGTCACATAGTCCCAACTGAAATGGGTTTAAGGCTGGATACTGCAGGGGAGCACATAGAATCTCTAATGAACTATAATTCTTTTTAACACAAATATATAGGAATTTATACTAGGACCTTGCCCATATTAAGCACTCAATATTTATTAGCTCTCATTATAATTATATTATTCCAAATACTGTGATCAATGAATGTATTTACAAAAAAATTTCTGCTACAGTTAGGTAATTTCATTAAGATTCCCAGAAGACCATTTTTTATGCTAAAGGATATAAATATTTGTAGGTTTTTTATAAAGGTTGTCAAATTCATTTTGAGAATTAAAGTTGTTACAATCTATCACAAGTGTTTGTCTGGGAAGGTCCATTTCATCAGATGAACCACAATAATAAATGTTTTTTCCATTTTTGTCTGTGAGTTTTTAAATCAACTTTCTAATCTGCCTTCATTAGCTTAACAAATTAGATTTTCTCTTAATTTGCATTTATTTAATTACTTGGTTAGGTTGAACATTATTCTGTATTTATACTGATCATTAGATTGTGGTTTACAGAAAATTACCTGCTGTAACCTCCTTCCATTTATCTGTTCACATCGGCAATGTTTTCCTCTTGTCAATTTATATTGGTCCTATACCTATTATCAAACATTAATCTTTTATGTTGATAGTGGTTAGAAATTTTGCCTTTGGTTTTTATTTTTTATTTTTATACTCTAGTATCTTTGTATAGGAAAAACTTCGTAAAAATATTCTGAAATATCATTTTCTTTACCTCTCCTTTTTGGGGGTGTATGGTAAGTTCTCATCATTCTTGCAGGAATCTCATGAATTTGATATGATTAGTGACTTTATTTTACAGATGAGGAAACTGAGGCTGAGGGGATTACATTAGAACCTCAGAGGCTGACATTCTTTTAGAGAAACATGAGGATCTTTGCAAGTGGGACTCAGAGACATACCTTTGGTTTCCTTTCTTTGTTTTCACTTTTTCTCTTCATCCTTACTAATCTTCCGTTTGGACTCTAACTTTATTCCATTAAGTAAACCTTAATGTATGTTAACAGGTTAGAGGAGTGATTTTCAACTGGTGTACCGTGAGAGGATCTTAGGTGTGCTGTGAAAATTTTTGAAGATAATTCATTATATTATTTTTGAAAGAAGTTCAAAGCACAGTAAATACATCTATTTTTTACTCGTTTTTTTTTTTTTTTTTCTGGGATCAACATAATTGAAGTGTGCCACGGAAGTTTAACATAAGTCCAAGTGTGCTGTGAGATAAAAAAGGTTGAAAAACATTGGATTAGAAGGAAGGAAAAGGAAAGTACAGACCCATTAAAAATAAGAGCTAGAGATAATGCAAGGAAATAAAATATGGAAAACGATTTAAAATAAACAGCCTGCAGGTTTCGAGTTTAAATAGCTGTGGCATAAAGGAGAGGCGATTGGAGAGCTGAGAGTAAGTTTAAAACGTCTACAGGAAGCAGGAAGTGAAATGTCGCAGGATGAACTCAGATCTGAGGATCGAAAGCAGCGCCTCGGTCGCCGGTTTAATCTAAAACTAAGGAAAGTGCATTAATTCTTAGAGGAAGCCTCTATTTTATGTTTTAATAGTAGCAGATAAAAATAAGTCATTAAGATCAAAAGTGATTAGAACTATCAAGTAGTTCAGACCCAGTCAGAAGATATCAGTAGTTGCAGACGACTGAAGTATTTTGCCAATATTAACTCTTAAACTTCTGAAATCTGTCTTCACCCACGGCCTTCTGCTACCATCACAACCTCCACCCTGAGGCAAATACAATAGACTCTCCGTCTCTTGTATTTCATTCTTTTTCTTTTTCTTTTTTAACTTCAGATTCATATGAGGGTGCAAATGATGAGGTTACAACATTTGCATTTGTTAGGTAGAGTCCCTGTTGCAGTTGTGTCCAGCACCCAGGAGGTGTGCCCTGTGCCCTTACATCGCATCCATGAGGTGGGAGCTCACCAACCCCCTCCCTCCTGTCTTTTCCTCCTTGCTCCTCCCCTGCCTTCCATCCCCCAATTCCCCTCCCTGATCTCCCCCCTGAGTTGAATTGAATTGAATTTTTTTTTTTTTGCAATCACCAAGATATGCAAACCACCTAAGTCCCCATCAATCAACCCATGAATGATTTAAAGAACTAAGATCTTATCTTAGCACTCCAGGAGGTTGGGGCAGGAGGATCACTTGAACTCAGGAGTTGAAGACCACCCTAAGCAAGAGTGAGACCCCATCTCTACAAAAAAAAAAAAAAAAAAAAAAATAGCCAGGTATTGTGGCAGGTGCCTGTAGTCCCAGCTACTTGGGAGGCTGAGGCAAGAAAATTTCTTGAGCCCCGGAGTTTGAGGTTGCTGTGGTTTGAGGTTGCTATGACACCAAGGCAAACTATGGAGGGCCACAGAGTGAGACTCTGTCTCAGAAAACAAACAACAACAACAACGACAAAAAAAAAAAAACCAAAGTAAAATGAGGTAGTATATTAAAAAGGGAAAACAAATTTTAATAGGAGGTGATTAAGCACCACTAATATCTGGTCTGCAACTGTATTTTGACCCACATTCACTTCTCCATTTTTTCAGTTCTATATTCATAAAGCCAGAATGGAATGGCGTCTGAACCTATCAACACTTTTTTCTTCACAACTCAAATATCATATATTACAATACATTAAATAATACTAGTTAGCCAAAAACAAACACCCCCCCCACACACAATTTAGGGGAAAAGTTTTAAACTTTCTTGACAAAAAATATCTATAACAAAGGTTAGCTAAGATGCCTGGAGCCAACGTTGGTCTACATGTGTGTTTTCACATTTCCCCTATTTGTTTGGTTTGTAAGTGGGCTGTGTACGGGGAATACAGATTCACGGGTAAACACAGCTGATTGTCTTCTGTTCAGAGCACCACAGGCAATGGTGTTAACAGATTTGCACTTGAATCTTTTAGGAGTTTGGGGAGGTCTCTTGAGAACTGGTGGCGGGTACTAATGTGTTCAATATTACTCTGGAGATAAGGGTTGTTCAGAGATATCATGTCTCTAAAAGTGCCTTTTGATTCAGAATCTAAAGAGTTAGAAAGATTAATCATGAATAGCCAAGGGGGGGGAGACTGGCTGGAGGAGAGAATGGAAAGTGTCAGAGCTGACAGAGGAGCATCCGGAAGGTGCAGAGCAGTGTTGGGGCTGGAGGAGCCGGTTTATGGAAATCCCACAGAGGGAAAAAACATTGCTTTTTATTTAATCTTATTTCTGGTCCTTATGTTTTCTTACTCGAATACTTGTATGAGTTGTTGTTACTGGAATTTATCTCCTTTATTTCATTTTATTTTTATTAACCTTACGGCCAACACCTATACTGGAAAAACTTAGGGTTTTGTTAGAACTAAAGAAAATATGCAAGGGATGCAGGAAAAAACAACTTTATGTCCTTTTTTCTCTGCAGCAGGGGAGGGAAGACTCTACCTTTATCTCCTTATGTTTGTAGCAGGACCTGAGATTGAAGTCAGCTTAAGATAAATTAACAGGAGAAAAGCACCTAAATTTAATATGAATTTTGTAAGACATGGGACCCCTTGTACATAAATGAAGATGCAGTGCAGTGGTAAAATATGAATGCCTTTACATTAAGTTCACCAAACACAGGCAGTTGGGGAAAAGCACGTAAGTTATATGGGGAGACTAAAGGGCCAGAGGATTATTTTAACCAGGTCTGTTTGTACAGAATTTTCTCAGCTATGGCACCCCATGGAAGAATGTTTCTTTTCTCTTGGTATAAAGAGAGTATCTTTCACCTGGGAATTATTATCTCTTGTTTCCAAGAAAAAAAGAGATTAGGATGCCCTTCTTTCATCTGCTGTTTTTTATGTGTCTTCAGCTAAAAGTAATCTCATGTCAAAGCGGTGCATCTGGGGGACACATTTTTGCCACTCTCAAATACAATCTAAATCGGCCACCTCAGATGTTAATATATCACCTATGTTTTGTTGTCTGTGAAACTGAGAGGGAGATCTAAAAATCTAGGGGTGTGATGCAAAGATTGGGAGTTAATTTTACAGTTGACCGATTCCTCTCAAAAATTTGCTAGAAGAAACATTTGGTAATTATTGGTTCCAGCAAAGTATTTGATTATTGGAATTAGTTCCACGATTTTCTTTTTTTTCTTTCAGACAATAAACAATCTTTGTCCAACGTAGAAATTATATGTGTTTGTATCACAACATACAAATATTTTAGAAGTACTTTCCCGGTTAAAGAGCACTAACACACATAAGCTCAACAGGACAATATTAACATCAATTCATGACAGTCTTTCAGAGATTTTATTTCTTGTGTATGTGGGTGTTTTGTAAAGCTGTAAAACAATTTCTTTTTCTGTCTGCATTCTATCCAAATGTTTTCACTAAAGAGTTATAAGGGAAGTTATATCTTTATCTATAAGCTATAACATTTTACCTCTTATAAAAATTTATAAAAATTATAAAAATTTATAATTGTATAAACTCTAGGGGTACAGAGTGATATAACTTATGAATACAAGGTGGAGTAGTTAAATCTAGCTAGTTCATGCATCCATCACTTAAAATACTTAACTTTTTTTGTAGTAAGAATGTGTGAAATTTATTCTCAGTAATTTTGAAAAGTATGCTATTTGACTAGTGCTATTGCTACCATGCTGCACAATGGAGTTCGAGGAATCTAATATTTTCAAGTAACATATAAGACCTGAAATTAGAATTCTACCATCTCTCTGATCATTTCACTGAATGGGGGGAAAAAAAAGCACTTAAGAGATTTGCAATTTAATTTATTTTAGTGAAAGATGCCATTCCCATAGTTTTACAAAGGTCAAAAGTGAGGAGGCAAAGGCCAGGAGAAGGTTGGAGAGATATTTTTACTATCTGCAAACAGAATAACCTACAGGAATGCTTTGTCAAATCACTGATCAAGCAAGAATTTTCCTTATCTTGTTGGATAATCTACTGATTAGAAAGTATTTCTCTGTATAGGCAATCACTTGTATCTGCTGTCTTGGGCAAGGTCTTCCCGTACATTTCAAGCTGTGCTTTCAACTTCCTGCCAATGACAGGCAGAACACGTCAAGCCCTGTCTGCATCTTCTTGTTTATGGAATCACCTACCTACCACTGCGTCAGTCTTGAATATTTATTGGAGTGTTGTGGAGTTTTCAAGAGACAACTGCATGATTTGCTTAGCAGGAAATGAGACCCTGATCAATAAAACATTCTTCATCCCTGATTTAAATTCCTTCTAGCAATTTCAACAAAGCCCGGGTTTAATAACATTTGTAAAGTTCATTTGTTTTATAGCAAAAAAATTCTCAACTTAGGTTTATTGCTTATTTACATTTAACATGAAAGGCACAAATCACAGTAGACTACTGCCCAACTGAGGCGTCTTTTTAAAATAATCTGTAGACTTTGCCACTGCTGTTATGTTCAAGCTTAAATAAAAATAGAATGGAATAGAATAGAATAGACTAATTTGTAGAAAGGGAAGAACTGATAATTTAGATAGAACTAAAAGAGTTCTTGATGCTTTATTAAGGTTGTAACAGAGACCTGGCAAAACTCACAGAGGAAGAGTACTTCTTGGATTTAACAGTTTATAGTGCGAAGGAGTGGGATAAATGAAAACAGTAGTTCTGAGTGAAGATGAGAGCTACAGTGGACATGCGTCCGGTGCAGAAATAGGCAGCAGGGTTTTGTAATTTATTAGGGGAGATGAGGCCTTTTACAGCAAACACGTGTTCCACGTGACTTTGAGGAGAGATGCAAAGTTATTCCACAGTAACGGTTTTTGGAGCCAAGGCCAGTTGTGGGCATCAGGTCAGCGAGAGCTTCCATGGAAACAGAACAGCATTCAGGGCTGTGAGCAGACAGCTCCATAAGCTGAAAACGTTTGATAAATTAACTTACTTCTGTGAATTCTAACGTAGACTACATGGCTTAAAAGAAAAAAGGAATTCCAGTCTCAAAACAGTCAATTCTATTCTTGGTTTTAAATATATCAATATGGCCTTTATTATTTTTGATTTCCTTATTTTAGTCTGATAGCTCCTTAAAAACAGCCTCTTAAGTTGCAAAGACATCATTCTTCTTAAATCATTAAAATTCCTCCATGGACGTGTATGTTTGTTTTTGTCATATGCATTTTTTTCAATTGATTTGTTACACTTTTGTATATTTTAGAATACCATGATAATTGTAGCATTTATTAATTTACATGTATATAGCCCAGGAATCCTATAAGAGGTTTTCTTGTTCTTTTAATCCCCATCTGAAGTAGATAGCAATTAGACTTTTAAATCTATTTTGTGTTTTTACATGTCCAGACGAAAATAAAGTAAGACATTTTCAAGGAGAGATACGTATATGGGTGCCACCTACTGTGTACACACCTGCATGTGATAGTCAATATCTGCAAATGGTGTTTTTCATCTTCTCTGCCTCTGGGTGTGTAAGTCTCTCAACACTGCCTTCTTCTCTGTTTTTATTCAGTGTATAGATCTGTCTGCATTTATGTCAAGGGAAAGGAAATTTTTGCTACTCTTCATTTTTCTTAATAAAACTAATGTGTACAATGTTAACTATTTTATTATGATAGCTCTCTCCACTCTTCCCAGTGTGTCATTCCCAGTGGGCCCACCTCGCCACCACCCTCCCGGCAGCCCTGGTGGCCCCCTGTGATGAAGGCGGGGCCGCTGGGCTGCTTCCCTCCCCTCTAACCTCACCTGATTCACCACAGACCTGGGTGTGCAAACCAAAGAAGGCTACTGAGAGTCCATTCTAAGGTGTCTGTGGAAACTTTTGGGAAATGACAGTCTGTCTGTTTGAGTTGCTGAGCTAGTAGGGATTTGTTGCTGAGCTAGTAGGGATTTGACCTGGAGTCATCTGTGGTTATTATGGCAAAACAATCAGAAGGGATTGCCTAGAGAGAGAAGCTAGTTCAGGAGAAAGAAAAGTCCAGAGATATGTAAAGATATTGTATAAAATTTTATGCACATCTTTCTCTCTGTCTCTGTCTATCTGTCTGTCCCTCTGTATATGTACAGACATCAGTTTTTCTATGGTACATTGCCCCATCAAGACCTCAACAAACATTTCTTAGGTGACTGTGCAGGGGTGGTGATACACAAAACCCTGAAATGAAATGATCCATAAAATACACAAAGAAGTTTGGAGGGTCATAAGAAAAATATGTTCAAAGCATGAAACAAAGACCAAAAAGAAAGGGGCAATCAAAGCAATGTGAAGAGAATTAAAAGCATGCATGTGTAATTTTTAAACCTTATCAGATTCTCAATAGGTAATTATCAAACACATATAACAAAAGGGCGCATTCTCCCTGAAAGGAGTTTACAATTCTACTGAGCCATGGGGAGCAGAGTTCATGTCGGAAAAACTATCAGCATTTAAGTTTGTTTGTCACATTGCTATATCTTTAGAACAAACCTGGGTTATTTGATTTATTTATTTGACAAGTAAGAAATGTGACATTCAGAATGCTTAATGTTTTCCAACCAAAAGGAATCACATACTTAATAATCTCTAGAAAACAGGAAGCCCCAAGACTGCAGACATGTAAAGTCTCTGCTGGGAAACTGGTGAGATTTTTGGAAAATAATACATTAGTTTTTGTAGTGCCTTTCAGAGCAGAATTTATAGATTTGGAAATGAACTGACATTTTTCTTACCAACAGAAATTGAAAATGGCAATGTTGATTCATATAGTGGACAACCGTATACATGTATGAAGACTTGTAAGCAGGTACACTGTTGCTATTACGCAAGACCCAAGTTCAGAAACAAGACGGTCCCAAAGTGTAATTAGTGGATGAAGTCTATGACGTTGTAGTTAAATGAATTAATTAAGTAGTCTAGGAAATAGCTACTAGAAAATGTTCACTGCCTCATGATCTCACATAAATAGACTACAGTCATTTATGACCTTTAATGACATTTATGAAGCATCAAATATTTTGTGCCATTGATCATGTTGACATATTTTTAAACTTATTATATTGTCTATTGATCTTCTTATAAACAATCTTATATATTACCTTAGAAAATAAATCATTAAGAGTCTTACCAGTATGCAATTCAGAGAAATTTAATCATGACCTAATGAATAGGAACTAGAGAATATGTATTCTATTCTTTTTTATTTTTCTTTTTTGAGACATTGTCTCACTCTGTCCTGTCACCCTGGGTAGGGTGCTTAGGCGTCATAGTTCACAGCAACCTCAAACTCCTGGTCTCAAACCATCCTCCTGCCTCAGCCTCCCAAGTATCTGGACCCCTGCCACCACACCCAGATAGTTTTTCTACTTTTAGTAGAGACAGGGTCTCACTTTTGCTCAGGCTTTTCTTGAACTCCTGAGCTCAAGTGATTCTCCCATCTTGGCCTCCCAGTGTTGTAGGATTATAGGTGTGAGCCACCTGGCCTGGACGATGTGTCTTGGTATTTAAAGGTCGTGCAAATGGATCACATATTTTTCACTTACTGATTGGTAATAGTCTTTCTGACTAATACCACTATTAGGAAGCAACAGTGAGTCTATTGACTAAAACAAACACAAAGGACTAATTCCTAATATTAGGACTAATATTAGGAAGCAAGAATGAGTCTATTGACTAAAACAAACACAAAAATTATGGTATATTAAATGAGCTCCAGATCCTATAGGAATAAAGTTCTCTTACTTCTTCAGATCACCCAGGTCTAAAATCAGCTCTCAGCATGGTAGAGATGATGAATCTTTACCATCCAAAATGTAATGAACGTGTGTGTGTTTGTAAAAAATTGTAATTAATTATTTTGATTTTTTACTCTAAATTAGGTAAAACATTAGTTTTATTACATTATTAACATCATCACATAATTTTATTACAATCAATGTTATTTGATAAACTAAGTATAATTGTGTGTGCTTATTTTGTTTCTTTGGAGAAATGATAAAATCTAAAAGTGCATATATATTACTTGTTACTGTGAATTTGTCTTTGTTCAATAAAGGATAAAATACATAGCAATTTTAAACAATTACAAAATTAGAAAATAAATGAAGAAACCGTCTTTAGGGACATTGAACATCAGGACGCGGTCTATTGTGATCACAGGACAGAAACCAAGCAAGAGGTGACTCCTACCACAGCCCAGCTTCCTGCGTGGTGGCAAAGTTTTTATTGTTTTCTGGAAAGGAAAACTCAAAGAGAACCCTGATACTTCATTGAGTTGAAGATAAATACAGCAGAGTTAGAGAAAATGAAGTGTATGAGTGGAAAAATTCCACTCCATCCTCTTAGGGTCCCAGCTGGGGCTGAGAATTAAATTAGCATAGACAGACCAAGAGAAGAAAAGCAGGTAAATTTATTTGACCCATTTTACATGGTGTGAGAGACCTCAGAAAGAAATGAAAACCCAAAGAACCAGTACGAACCAGCCACTTGTGTACTAAATTGGATGAAGAACAGTCAGTTGTGAAAAAGCAGTTCGATTATGTGGGAAGGCTTAAAATGCAACAGTTATTTTAACAGTGCCACATGGAATCCTCTTGGTCTTAACTTCTCATCTTTGAGGATAAGGAGGTTGTCTTTCTTTCTAGTACAGGAAAAATGTCTTCCACACGGGAATTTTATCTATTCTTTTTTTCTATTTTTAGTAGAGATGGGGTCTTGCTCTTGTTCAGGCTGGTCTCAAACTCCTGATCTCAAGGAATTCCCCTGCCTCAGCCTCCCAAAGTGCTATGAACCACTGCACCTGCCTTGATCTTCTGCTTTTAGGAAATAGCTTGAGGGAGAAAGTGATTTTGAATCTACTGTTTTTCAAGTGTGTGTGTTTGAGATAAGTATCTTGCTGTCTTGTCCAGTCTACAGTGCAGTGGCATCATCATAGCTCATAGTCAGCTCAAACTTCTGGACTCACGTGATACTCCTGCCTCTACCTCCCAAGTAGCTGGGACTACAAACATGGGCCACCACACCTAGGTAATTTTTAAAAAAATTCTTTTGGAGAGGTGGGATCTTGCTATGTTGCTCAGCTTGGTCTCAATCTCCTAGCCTAAAGTCATCCTCCTGCTTTGGGTTCCCAAAGTGCTAGGATTATAGGTGTGAGTCACTGTGCCTGGCCCATATTTAAAGGGTCTTTAACTTAGTCAATGTGCCAGAAGAGCATATTTTAACCCTTTGAGAGGCACATAAAATTTGCAAAGAGGAATTCCACAAAGACAAAAAGTATGCAGAAAAATAGTTCTGAAAACATTCATGAATCCTGAATTGTTGGGTTGATATCAACCATCTCATGAAACTGTCCAAAGATAAGCTAGAATGATTTCCTAAAGAAATAATTTTCCTTTGGGAGCTATAACACACTCAATTCTGAGTTTCCACAGATTGGGGATTCATTCAAGATTCCTCCAGCCAGAGCACAGAGACCTGTTGGTGAAACCCAGGTAAATTAGAACCTCCACACAGAAAAGGGGCAAGGCCATAGAGTGCCGCCAAGGATGGTGCGTTTCTGCAGCAAGCCTACGCAACAGCAGAGGGGGAAACCATCCCTTGCACTGTAAGATGGTGAAAAAAAGTTCATCTTTTCAGGAAATCTAAAGGCAAGAAGCATTTGTTGATGGAAGGTCTGTGTTTATCAAGGTTGGCTTTGCCAGTGGTGGTCCACTCCTGATGTGAATGACTATTGATACTACCTTCATGGAAACTGAAGCAGATTCTTGCCTACGATTTGATAAAATTATGATAGTTTAAGAAAAGAAATTTGGGAATGGAGCATTATTGCTTAAAATAAATAGAAAAATATGCATCTATACTATGTACTTCTATCTTGGTCAGAAGTGCGTTTTTTTTGTTTATGTACATTTTTTAGTCACTAAAATTGATCAGCTGTAACCATTAGAGTGTCTCTGATGTAAAAAGATCTTTGCTCTCTGTAAAAGGGCAAAATTTTCTAAAAGCACACACTTTTGCTCTATTATTTCTGAGGAATGTTCTTGGAATGGAATGAAGAAATAGAAAGAAAATAATTGTCAGTTTTCCCAAATTGCCTCCAAAAATTAGAATTACAGTATTTTTCTGAGGTTCAAAGGCTTTATTCTTTTTCTTTCTTTCTTTATCTTTTTTTTTTTTTTTCCAGACAGTCTCACTCAGATGCTCTGGCTAGAGTGCTGGGGCCTCAGCCTACCTCACAGCTACCTCAAAGTCCTAGACTCACGCAATCCTCCTGCCTCAGCATCCCGAGTAGCTGAGACTCCAGGCACAAGCCACCATGTCCAGCTAGTTTTTCTAGTTTTAGTAGAGACGGGATTGTTACTCAGGTTGTTCCAGAACTCCTGAGCTCAAGGGATCCACTCACTCACGGGAGCCTCCCAGAGTGCTGGGGTAATAGGTGTGAACTACAGTGCCCAACCACAGAGGCCATCTTCATATCAGATTGGTTTTTGCATTTCTGATCTGTATATAGGACTTTTTTTTATAGTGCTTTGTACTATTATCATTTGTTCAATATGAGCTATGGTTCTGGAAATAATCTGTGAAGTCAGGTACACGTGAAGATGGATCCCTTTTTATGGACCATTAGTTGTCTCCTACTCCAGGTGCTGGTCAGACCCAAAGCCTCTTCCAATTGTTTCATGGTCAGACAAGAAGGAGCCACACTTGTCAGGATAAGGGGAGGCTTTAGCATTTTATTCTATGGTCACCATTTCTAAGGTACATCTTATTTAATCTAACACCACTGATTCTCAAACAACTAACTTACTGTCATGGTACTAATGTTTCTCTCAATTTTGTGATGTGCCTTAAGATTGATAATACTTCATCTCATTTTAATTCATTTATGTGTATAATTGCGGGCTAGGAAGTCATCATCTACCCACTAATTTATCTTTTCTTATTGACAACCTCAAAAAAAAAATATGCTTTTCTGCTTCAAGAGTTCAATAAATGAAAGAGAAAAACTGTTTATTTCTTATATGTAAATCTCTAATAAAGAGGAATCTGCTCTTGTTAAATATCCATTGAGTTAAGATAGATAAAGTGTTTCTTAATGTATCCACTTTTTAAAAATAAATTCATCAGTTTTTTAACAGCATGATACACAATGATCTTGGACATGAAATATAATTATTATTCTTGCCATTAGTAATTATGACATTGTGGTAATATATCTCCTTCAGTAATAAAAGTGGATTGATACATTAGTGAATCAGATAATATAAATTATACCTTTTAAGAAAGATAAAAATAAAACAAGAATAAGCACATAAAATATTCAGAAGTATGAATCATACTAATATGATTAGTGTCACTCTATAGTTTTGTTTTTAATACTTTTTATCAGTGAAAACTTAAAAAGTTACAAAACTTACTGCATTCATAAAATAAAACCTAGTTACTTAAAAGAAGAATATCTCAAATGAGGAATTCAAAAAAAGAATAGAAAAAGACAAAGTGATTTCCTTCCAACATTTCCTCCAGTGAAAGTATTTTTGAAAATAAAATGTGTCTCATAAGGTTATCTCTGAAGGGTAATTTCTGATTTTTTTTTTTCAGATTGTTTTCTAGAATATAACCAAAAATTAAGTATAGTAGCTGTACTTAAAATTTTATTTCTTATATACCAAATTACATATTTTAGAATACTATTACTAGGAATCGACTTTATATAATAAATACTCAATGCTTGCCAAACAAATAAATGAAAGAAAAATAAACAAATGCATACTTTTTCAGATATGTATTAGACATGTACATCTAACTTTCCTAATCTAACTAACATCGGTCGAATATTTTTCATTTGGGGCTTCTGGATTGGCCTAACCAATTCAGGCTTTTTAATATACAAACTTCATGAAGTTGGGACTCACACAACTCTTTTATTCTGTTTTAAAATTTTTTCTTGGCAATTATGTAAGAATGTTAGAAGTGTTTAGATCTGGCCTGGAACTTAACTAGACCATGTGAACTTGTTTTTCTTTGCAGAAAGAAATGTGACCATTAGACCACAACCTTTGTTCTTAAAATTGTCTCAATCTGTGTCCTATTACAAAAAATAGCCTGGAGCTTCCATTTTTAGGGGGATATACAAGTAATATCTACAAATCGCTGCCTAAAGTTCTGTTGTTTGAAAAGAATTCGGCTTCTCACATTTTGTATATGTTTTCTTTGCTTATAAATTAAGAGCTAAGAAAAAAACATTGCCCTTTGTAAAAAAAGCACTAGGCCCACTTTGATGCTTCAGATGAGGTCATTTTTCTTTTGTTATTTGTGTTCTTTTCTCCTCAGTAATTATTTCCTGCATAGCACCTGCCAATGAAAATGTTGGTTATATGAAGCCTGTTAAACTCACTCTAGACTATCACTCTCATTTTTTTTTCTTATAACTGAGCTTATCTTTATTAAAGACTTGGAATTTGTTAGAAGTAAACGTGTCTTTAAAGTTTTGTATTGGAGGTTTTCAAATCAGCAGAGGATTGAGACATGTTTATTCTCTCGATATTTAAATATTTCTCCACTAATATTATCAATGGGCCTTACTAAATATGTGATTTAGACATAGCGTCTATTTAAGCAAAATGCTATGTAACATAGTAATAAAATACTGCTGAGCAACAGCAAAATCAATTTTAGATTAACTTAATTGCTGGCTATTGGTACTCAAGTGTAAAATTGATCATTTATAGATACGGAACACTGGTGGGATCAGTCCTTCGGATGGATTTGTGTGTTTGTTGTTCTTAAGCGCTGTTTTTAGTTACTTTAAATGCAACTGGTAGAGCAGCCTCTATTTCACCACCAATTCACCCTCCCTCATCCCTCCCCCCTTTTAAAGTTCTATTCTCCAGGAGCGCCTGTCAGTATGTGAAAGTGAAATCTTGCATAACTGTTTCTCTTATATTAAATAGTCAAGATTATGAGAGAAGTATCAGAATTTCCCCCCCAATGACTCTAGTTGAACAAAAGCCAGTGGCTATGTAACTCTCTGATTAATTTGAGTTGCTGGTGGTAGTGAATCTGGGTGACCTTTCATTGAACTGAATAATCTCCTTGGGGCTTGTACCGTATGCATACTATGCCTATGTAGGTCAAACACTACACTATAGTGAGAAGAACTACATTTATAGCAAGATTCACCAAGCCCGTTTATTTTACGAACAAACAGCTCTCAGTGTTCTGAAAATAATTTGAGCATTTATGAAGCCTCATTTTTATTTTTATTTACTTATTTATTTTTGAGACATAGTCTCACTCTGTCACCATGGGTGGAACGCTGTGGCATCATCATAGTTCATAGCAACCTCAAACTCTTGGGCTCAAGCTATGCTCCTGCCTCAGCCTCCCAAGCAGCTGGGACTATAGGCAGCCACTAAAATGTCCAGGTAGTTTTTCTAGTTTTGGTAGAGACAGGGTCTTGCTCTTGCTCAGGCTAGTTTTGAACTCCTGAGCTCAAGGAATCCACCCACCTCTGCCTCCCAAATTGCTGGGATTATAGGCATGAGCCACCTTGCCCCGTTGAAGCCTCATTTTTGTTTGTAATATTTTATAGTACTCCAGACAATTCAATTATGTTCACATTAGCTAAATTTCTTGCTATAAAACTTATACATTTTTATTCATGAAAATAAAAATAATCTTATGAATTTAATTGATGGGCTGTTCCAGGAATTTTAATATCCACATAAGGTATGCCCTGGAGATAAACACAAAAATAAAGAGAGAGCTCATGTATAGGTTAAATCCATAAGTTAAAATATAATGCAAGTTCATCTTTGTTATGAAAATTGAGACCATTGTTTTCTGGCAGGCTTATTTTTATACAAAATAAATAAATACAGAGGGTGCCAAAAAAAATGTATGCACATTTTAAGAAAGGGAAAACTATTAAAGTTGTCACACTCAATATATATCACTAACAAAAGATGAAGACAAGTCACATCTGAGCACCTCTTGTCATTGTAGAAATCGAACTGACTGGAGTATTACAGTTTTAATACAGTTTTTTTTTCTTTCTTAAAATGTGTGTGCATTTTTTGGCACCCTCTGTGTTGTTAGAGTAACTTAAGCAATTAGGTTGCAACAGTGTAATAATACCTATTACTGAAAGCTACTGTATGAGCTGATACAACTTCAAATGCAGGCTGCAGACTGATGATAAAGTGTCTTTAAGATGTTCACTTTATCATGCAAATATTTACATCAGTTTGGGTAAAAACAATATTTCTAAGAATAATTTACATTAGAATATTAATAACTTAATGTTACTGCTCAAACAAAAAGGATAATAATTATACTAATGACGAA
Source organism: Loris lydekkerianus (assembly GCA_963574355.1). NCBI lineage: Eukaryota > Metazoa > Chordata > Mammalia > Primates > Lorisidae > Loris > Loris lydekkerianus. The sequence goes on from CAUYPK010125765.1 coordinate 23,336, forward strand.
AGTGAGTGCTAACCTACATTGTACCCTTTCATCTGCTGCATTTAGATTATTGTAGCAAGAATGCATGGTCTTTGAATTCCTCAAACCTTTGCAAACACAAAAAATGAAAAATATCTTAGGAAATTGTTTAGCATCTGATAGATTCAAAATACGATGGCTTTCAGGAAATCACAGCAGAAAGCCACATAGGGTAAATGTGCCAATATAAAAAGACAATAAGATTAGATGCTTAGAAACTTAAAGTGCAATAACAAAATTAACATTTTTATTGGAGTCAGAGAAGAGCAGAGTTTATTTCATAGAAACTGTATCAGTAATGCAGAAAATAAATTTGAGAGCCTCTTGCAGAAAGCAGATTCAAAAGGCAAAGAAGAAAACCATATAAATGATGTGCCTGGAAACATAAAATGAAAATTCGAAGAACTTTCTAGTAAAGCAGAATAAAGCCATCTGAAGAAAACTTGGCTTTGCTTAGTAGACATTAGCAAGCCTCTGTCCATATCACATCAAAAATATTTAACCATATGGTTTAAGAAATTCTACACACCTGGCATTATTTATTCAATTTTTAATTAATTAATTCATTCATTCAGAGACACAATCTCTGTCACCCTGGGTAGAGTTCCTCAAACTCCTAGGCTTGAGTGATCCTCCTGCCTCAGCCTCCTGTGTAGCCAGGACGACAGGTGCCCTCCACCACGTCCAGCTCGTTCTTCTATTCTGGTAGAGACGGGTCTGCTCTTGCTCAAGCTCAGGCTTCAACTCCTGAGCTCAGGCTATCACCCAGCTCATCATCAATTATTTTCAAACCACACATGTTGGAGGAATTCTTCAGAACAGTTAAATCCCTAGAGACACGATGCATGTGGGTTGTTTCCAGGGGTTAAGAGGAAGCGTAGTTGGGAGACCTGCTTAATGGTACAAAGTCTTACTCTGGAGAAGCAGAAATGCTTTGGAACTAGAAGAGGTAGTGGTTCCACACATTGCAAATATGCTAATAGCAACTGAATTGTTCACTTTAAAGTGGTTAGTTGTACATTATGTGAATTTGACTTCACTAAAATATTTTTAAAATAAATATGTAAATACACCAGTCAAATAATAATAAAGCACATTACTTTGATTCAGGTTTGAGTCTGGACTGTCCCCTCACCGGCTGTGAGACCGTCTTCATTTGTAAGCAATGGGATGGCGGTGACAGTGTCTACCTCACAGGGGCATCCTGAGGCCTGAGTAAAAGAATTCACATATTTGGCTCCATCATGCCGAACACACAATGAGGAGTTAATGAACCGCGGTTAGTGTGCTTATTATTAGTAACATTCACAATTCCAGAGATCCCCAGAGCAAGAAGGAGCCACGGGGACTCCTTTACCCACCTCGCTGATTGCACAGCTGAAGACGCTGAACCCCAAAGATCCAGGACAAACAGGGTGTCTGGGTTTCTGAAATTTGGTGCAAGGACCATTTCACCCCACAAAGTCACGGAGACTCCTAATCAGGGAAATAAATGGATCTATGGAGTCCTCAGCTTGACGATGGATGTGCTCTGGAACTTTTTGAATCACCATTCCTGGGCTTTGCTTTATCTGTACAAGGAGTGTCAGGGTTTACAGAGTCCCCTAGATATTTTTCAGCAACTGTTCTGTGCAAAGTCCTGTGTGAGGCACTTGCCTGTCGAGGAGTCGGTGTGATTCTAAACACAGTGAGTTCGTGTGCATCTTAGGGTTACACCTGGCGGGATGTTGGAGATGGTCTGAAGATGGAGATAGCTGCTTCGTTCATAAACACTGTTAATGAGATCTACTGAGAGCTGTAAATAGAGAACACATCAAATTACATTCCCATTTTGCATAATTATAACTAATTACAGTTATTAGACTAATGATCTTAGTCATCAAGAACAATGTAATTGTTACAAAGGTTAAAAAACATAACAAATCGACATCGTTCTATTACAGGTCTTTCAAAGCTCCCCAGATGACCATTTTTAATTTTCTTCAGGGGCTTTTCTTTCTTAGCTTTCCTGTCAATCAACACAGGGAGGTCATTTGCCCCCTGCCTCTTCTCTAATGTGACGTTCTTGGCCTTTTCTCTTCTGATACTTCAGATTCCATTTACATTATCCCAGGAACAACAAAAGCTTAAATTCTATCTATTTTTCTATCTATCTATCCATCCATTTATCTGCCATTTCTAAATCCACCTCACCCTCATATTAATCTGAAATTAAAAAAAAAAAGAGAGAAAGAGGAAAAAAAAATTCATATCTCAACCCCAGCCCTTTGGATACCTCCTTTTGGAGCTCCACCACCCCAGGAATCTCTATTTAAAAAGGTCCAAAATGGTAGCCCTCCTCAACTTGTCACCAGACCAGCTGAAGTTGTATGTTTCTCTTCTCTCAAGTCACTTAAGCTGGATGTACTCCCAGTAGGTTAGGCTCTAGGTAAATAGTTTCTGCTAAGGCCAGACTTTGTGAAGAAGAGCAGAATGCTTTGGCATATTTCAAAATAGTTTATTTTTGCCTTCCCCTGCTGGAAGCTTTGGGAGATTTTCTCTAATATTCAGGTAAGAATGCGGTAGATATCCAAGAGATGAAATTCACAGAACTGTCAGGAGTCCCTGATGATTGGGTCTCCCCAGGCAGTGGTTCTCAACCTTCCTAAAGCCTCGACGTATTTTCACGGTTACAAAAGGATGTCATGATCCACAGACTGAGAACTGCTGCCTGGAGCAGTGAGTGTCAACCTTTTTTTTTTTTTTTTTTTTTTAATCTCAGGGAACACTTGAAACTACAGTTAAACTTTCATGGCACACTTAAATTATGTTGATCAAAAAAAAAAGAGCGAAGTCCAGGCCTGGTGGCTGGCGCCTGTAATCTCAGCATTCTGGGAGGTGGAGGTGGGAGGATCCCTTGAGCTCAGGAGTTTGAGACCAGCCTAAGCAACAGCAAGACACCCATCTCTACTAAAAATAGAAAAACTAGCTGGGTATGGTGGTGGGTACCTGTAGTCCCAGCTACTCAGGAGGCTGAGGCAGGAGTTTCACTCAAGCACAAGAGTTTGAGGTTACTATGAGCTGTGATGCCACAGCACTCTACCCAGGATGATAGAGTGAGACTCTGTGTTAAAAAAAAAAAAAAAAAATTATACATTATACATTATTATACATATATACTGTGCCTTGAACTTCTTTCAAAAATAATTCAATTAATGATCTTTAAAAATTGTCCTAGCACACCTAAGACTCGCAGCACGCTTGTTGCAAAGCACTGCCATCCAGGTGTGGACTCTGAGACTTGTCCACACTGAGCCTCTAGCAATTTATCAATCACAGTTTAGGTTTTCCTATTCAGGCACTGGCTCCCACAGAGTTTCTATTTAAAGGTTTCTGCTCCAGTAAGTTGTGATTCTCTGTTTGGTTGGCTGTCTAGGGGAGTTCTGGGGGCTCATTTCCCTAATAGATCTAAACAGACGTTTGCTCAGGTTTCTATTCAATCTCTTCCTGGTTGTTAGAATGGAGTGGAGACTTCCAGCTTCCCCATGTGCTGGACCAGAATCCAGAAGTTTGTGATACAATTCTCATGATACAACAAAGTCACATTTCTGGTCTGTGTTTCTTTACCTATCTTTTATACTAGATTTACTTGTTTATTCAGTTAAACAGTCATATTGCCAGGACAGCTTATATTAAAGATACACTGTACATTATTAAAGAAAAATAAACTTAGTGTGAGGTACCATACAAAAAAATTAATTGGAATTAATTGCTGATGCAAATAAAAATTGCTAAGCCACACTTAGTTAAATGAGAATTAAAATCAAGCCATTTTCTATCTTTTGTTTATTTATAAGAAAAAATCGATATTATAGTAATGGGACATCAAGTATACATTCTAAATTTTCCACTCATTATAAATGTATTCCCTTGAATTACAGAAAATCCATTTTTTTTGTTACATGAATCCCACAGACTGAAGTAGAATAAAAACAAGAATAACAGTTAACAAGAATTTTTGCTTAATGCGAGGTAAGTGTTCTAAGCATTGCACAAGTATTTTAATTTCAATAATCACACTACTGTGGGCATCTCTACTTTGGAGATGAGAACACCAAAGTGAAAAGACTTATAAAAACTTTTAGCAGCAGACAAACTTGAAAATCCATGATTAGATTCCAGATATTTGATTATGCGCTCCAAAATATGCACGCAAAACACCATTGCCAGGGGGTAAATACTATTACCATTTCCATCTACAAATGAGGAAATTTAGACAAGCAGAGTTTAAGTGATTGGGCTTACATCACAAAGTAATGAACATTGAGGATTAAACTCAAATCTTTTCTGATGGTTGTGAAACCATCAACGTGATGAGCTGTCCAACTATCTTTGTTATTAATAGGCAGGAAACATCTGTTCTCAATGAATTTGCATTTTTTTAAGATTTAAAAAATACACAAGAATCAGCAAGATAAAGATGTATATTATATAATAATCAAAAATATGTATGACCATTGATAGAAATGTTGGCTCAACGACCCAGAGAAGAGGTGATGGAACACTTGACAATTAACCTGTGCTTGGTGACTGGGCATGATTTGGGCAGACAGAAAGAACTAATCAAGCATTTTTAGTTCAAATAAAGTATCTGGAAAATATGCATTAAAAATCCAAATGAACATTCATTAGACTGTGAAGAGGCAGACCTCACTGGAGGGGGGTTTGACATCAAGAATGAGAAGGAAAATGAAGTTTCCCAGGGATTTTGCAAGTCAATTGCTTCATTTTTAAAAATACCAATAGCAGCTAGGCAGGGTGTCTCATATTGGTAATCCCAGCACTCTGGGAGGCCGAGGCAGGTGGATCGCCTGAGCTCAGGAGTTCGAGAACAGTCTGAGCAAGAGCAAGAGCCCGTCTCTTAAAAAATGGGAAAACTAGCACCTGTAGTCCCAGCTACTCAGGAGAGTGAGGCAGGAGGATTGCTTGAGCCCAGGAGTTTGAGGTTGTTGTGAGCTATGATGATGCCAGGGCACTCTAGCCAGGGTGACAGAGTGAGACTCTATCTCAAGAAACAAAACAAAACAAAATAACAAACAAACAATAGAATCAATGTGAAATATTAGCTTTAAAAGTGCTAAGAGAGGGACTTGATTATAAAATGTGGGTTAATAAATTCTCTGAGCATGGCAACTGATGGCAGAGCCAACAACGGAAAATATTTGCAAGGTGGTAACAGATCAAAGGAAGGTTAAAACCAAGTGACTCCACTATATTATATACCACATGGCTTGTGCAAAAAATATGCTTTTTTTTCTTTTACTTATCTGATCCAGTATCCCAATCATGAGATCATGATTAAGTGCTTAAGTGCTGAATATTCATACACGATGAGATGGTCTGCTCCCACTGACTCTGAATAAATTCCTTAATATTTACCAGATATTAGTAACAGAACATTTTATGAAGCTAGCGTAGCAGTGATGGACCAACAAGCTAATAAGTCAGGCATGCACAGTATTATTAGTCAAACTCTCTCTTGGTCGCGTGATACAGATTGACACAATGTTTTCAACCTTTGTTGTCTCACTTAACCTATAGTTAAACTTCTACAGCACACTTATGTTGATCAAAACAGAGAGCAAAAAAAGAAAAAAAAAAAAAAAGGAATATAGTTACTGTGTTTTGAAATTCTTTTGAAAATAATTTAATTCGTAATGTTTAAAAATTTCCACAGCACATCTAAGATCGTCTCACGGTACACAGCGTACCTCAGCACACCCATTGAAAATCACCGGATCAAAGGCACATAACTGCAGGTGTTAAAGGTCAGGGTCATTAACCCTTCCCCTAACATGCGTCCCCTGGAGAAAGAAACGGAAGTGTGATTAATAGCACATTAACAGTAAAAAATTTTAGTTTTGGAGTTCCTCTGGAATTCTTCACCAATTCAAGCATTCCTGCTGGTGATGACTCTGTAATTATTTCTTTTAGAGAAATATAAGGGATTGTATTTTAAAAGAGCTCTCCCTTTGTGTAGACTTTTTATAGAGACTAAAGTATTGTGCTATGTATTGGCGTGAATAAAATGCAGGGAAGTTCCAGTGTTGGCCTTGTTTTACACAATACTGTCAAATAGCATTTCAGCCGAGCGTATCCTAAATGTGTGGGAAATCAGTTGACTTTGACAAGAAAAAAACCGAAATCTTGGCTTAGCTCCTGTAGCACAGTGGTTATGGCACCAGCCACATACACTGAGTGTGGCGGGTTTGAACCTGACATGGGCCAGTTAAAAAACAATGACAACTGCAATACAAAATAGCCAGTCATTTTGTTGTTCACCCGTAGTCCCAGCCCCTTGGGAGGCTGAGGCAAGAGAACCACTTAAACCCAAGAGTTTGAGGTTGCTGTGAGCTGTGATGCTACCGCACTCTACCAAGGGCAACATAGTGAGACTCTGTCTCAAAAAAAAACAAAACCCCCTGAAATCAGTGAACTGTCCTCATGCAAGGTACTTCATGTGCCCTGGAAACCCACTTTATGTTTGTGGAAAGATTCACAGTACGGGAGAAGGGATTCCTTTCTTGTTTCTGTGTCATCACACGCTCCTAACTCATTTTCTCTTAATAAGCTTCTTTTCCAACTTCCCCTTGTTCATTCTCTTCCACTTGGCAATTAAACATGGGCTTTACGGGGCTCACTGCTATGTTTTCATCTACTGTATGCTCTCTACGTAGTTAATTTCGTGCACAAAGTTACCATCACATATATACCGATGATTTATAAATTCATAGAGCTCTGACCTTATTTGTGCAAGAAACCACAATTGTCTTGATGCTGAAACATCAATCTCATGAGCTGTCTCCAAAAACTCGGTCCTTTTCTGATGATCTTGGTTTAGAAAATGGTTACACCCTTCATTCTGTCCTAAAGGGTGGAACAGGCCTCATCATCATTCTTTCATAGTCAGTAAACAAACCACCAATTTCTAGGGTCTTTGCCTTGTTTCTAAGCAAAAGTATCTCAAAATAAAGGCACAGGGTGCAAGGATATTTCATCTGGGAATAAGTCACGGGAAGTGATGGGGGAAGGAGGAAGAAATAATACGGAGAAGTAGAACAGATGAGAGTGGACGTGTCCTCTGAAGATGACAAGTGGCTGACAAACACACGAAAAATGGTCACCATCCCTAATCGTCAGAGAAATGCAAATAAAAACCACCCTGAGATATCACCTGACTCTGGTGAGAATAGCCCACACCACAAAATCCCAAATCTACAGATGCTGGGTGGATATGGAGAGAAGGAGACACTTCCCCACGGCTATTGGGACTGCAAACTAACACAACCTCTGTGGAAAGACGTATGAAGAATTCTCAGAGAAAATAAATTAGTGGACCTTCAATTTGATCCTGCAATCCCATTACTAGGCATCTACCCAGAAGAAAAAACAATCATTTTATCGTTTAGGATATTTGCGCCACAATGTTTATTGCAGCTCAATTCACAATCACCAAGACATGGAAACAACCCAAGTGCCCATCAACCCAGGAATGGATTAACAGACTGTGGTACATGTACACCATGGATACTTTTCAGCCATAAGAAAAGCTGGAGACTTCACCTCTTTTGTATTAACCTGATGGAGCTGAACACGTTCTTCTTAGTAAAGTAACACAAGGATGGGGGAAAAAGTATCTAATGTACTCAATACTAATATGAAATCAATTTATGCACAACTAAGAGAAACACAAGTGTAGTCTGGTGAAGGGGAAGAGGGGAGGAGGGAGGGTGATTGGCAGGGTCTCTCCTGATGTGCACAAGGTGAGAGTGCTCAGCACACCTCCTGTGTGAAGGGCTCAACTACAACTTGAACTTATTTCAGAAGTGAAAACAAGGTAACCCAAACATTTGTACCCTTGTATTAATCTGAAATTGAATAAATAAATAAATAAATAAACTTCTTACAAGGAAAATAAGTAGAAGTGCTGTCAGGAAGGTTAATGATGCAAGCAACTGGGACTCACTCCTACAGAAGAATCTCTAGAGACTACGTAATGATACACCTCCAAATTGTGCCTCCTTCCCATGGGAGAAAGAATATGTGTATTTATCCCACAGCCTCCTTCCATTTGTAACTGGGTGAGGATTGCTCTGGGCATGTGAACTGAAGGCCTCCCTGCCCATTGTGCAAAGACACAGAGCATAATCTAATGGGGAGAGGACATTCTGAAGCAATGACAGGCAGGGTGCTCTCGGCGTGTCTGCAGATGGGTTCAGGTGTCCTCCAGGGCAAAATAAGTGGACTCAGGAAGGACACTGAAAGCACCTGTTGCATCTGAATTATTCCATAAATATTTTCTGCTTCCATATCTCCACCCAACCCATGCTCATTTTCTCTCTTACTTGGACACTCAGCTTCCTTACCTGTATCCTCACATTTATTGCAACCTGAGAGTAGTTCTGAAGACATAGCTGTGAGCCTGACATGGTGGCCCATGTCTGTAATCCCAGCACTCTGAGGCATTGCCTGAGCTCAGGAATTGGAGACCAGCCTGAGCAAGAGTGAGATTCCATCTCTACTGAAAATAGAGAAACTAGCCAGGTGTGGTGGTGGCATCTATAGTCCCAGCTCCTTGGGAGGCTGAGGCAGGAGGATAGCTTGAACCCAGGAGTTTGAGGTCACTGTGAGCTATGATACCACAGCACTCAATTCAGGGTGACAGAGTGAGATTTTATCCGAAAACAAAAGAAACAAACAAGAACAAAACAATAACAACAACAACCCCCCACACACAGAGCTGTGATTAAAATCATACCCCCATCTGCTTAGCACCCTTTAGTGGACTTACCTCACTCCTAAAACTATTAGGTCATTTCAGAAGTTTTGTTCATTTTTATGAGTCTACTTTAAACTGTAATATCTCAGTGAATATTTATTCAATTTAATCGAAATAAGTGCCATTTGAATCAGTGCACTTTTGCCAACGTAACACAAGTCAATTAATTCTGTCAGCATAAAAATTGGGTGCTCGGGATTCGATGAAGTCAACGAAGGCTGTTTTTGCTAGGTCCTGATTGACAAAGGTTCTACCAGTGAGAAAGTTATCGAAGTGCTTGAAAAGATGATAGTCGGTTGCGAGAGGTCTGGGGAGTATGGTGGGTGGGGCAGAACTTCGACGCTCAATTCCTTTAATTTTCGGATGGTGATTTGTGAGACATGCAGCCGGGCGTTGTCATGGAGCAGGATCGGACCTCTTCTGTTGACCAGTGCTGTCTGCTGCTGATGCAATTTTTGGTACATTTTGTCGATTTCCTCACAATAGGACTCTGCTGTGATGGTTTGGCCTGGTTGCAGAAAGTTATAGTGAATCACACCAGCCACTGACCACCATACAGTAACCATGATCTTTTTTTGGTGGGGTTTCGCCTTTGGGAA
>CAUYPK010125771.1:0-36657 GCA_963574355.1 Loris lydekkerianus
AACTTGGGATGATGCCACGAAATGGATAACTCTTTAAAAATAAATATTTGCCAAATGAAATATTTAATTGGCATCAAACTGTGTCTAACATTTAACACCTAGTGCTAGTAATCCTAGCACTCTGGAAAACAGAGACAGGTAATTTGTTTGAGCTCATGAATTCAAGACCAACCTGAGCAAGAACAAGACTCTGTCTCTATAGAAACAGAAAAACTAGCCAAGCATTATTCCACGTGCCTGTAGTCCCAGTGATACTGGAATTTCATCTTCAGTAGGTTCTTGGTCTCAGTAATTCGGACAATGAATCCACAGATCACAGATCAGTGGTAAGACAGGATTTTACAGAAAAGACTATGGGGAAAGGGCCAAGGAAGGGGAAGGGAGGGGGGAGGTTTTGGTGGAGGAAGGGTAATGGGTGGGACCACATCTATGATGCATCTTGGAATAGGTACAGGTGATTGCACTAATGTACACAGCTATGATTTAACAATAAAAACAAAAACAAAACAAAACAAACAAACAAAAGAATAAAAAACACCAAAGCTCCTGGCAGAGAAAAAAATCATCACCATATTTATATAAGACCAAAAATTCATGACAAAATTAAAAATTAAAAATCTACTCTCTGAACTATGACCTAATATAAAGTGTCCATCATAGGAGATTTATTTGTTTTTGGCTTTTGGTTGGATTGTTTGCCTTTGAGTTGTTGCGGTTAAGTGGACTAAATCTAGAATTTCAAACCAAGCAGCTTTCACAAGATCTACAGTTAGCAGATGTAACCTGGTGTTTTTGCATTTACACATTCTTTAAACACTTAGTTTTCCAGCACTCTCTGTGCCCACTTGGAGCTTTCAAAGTAGTGGTGGAGATAGAAATTGATCAAACAATCACAGTAATAAAAGTAAAAGAGCTACTGTGTTTAAAATAGGAATTTGTGTAGTAAAGTGGGAGCTAATCATAACATAGTTGACCTAGTGAAGGAGGACAAGTCAATTTTCCCTTCAGTAATTATGAGTATTTAAGATCTGAAGAAATAGCACGAGTTAGCTAACAGAGATTTGAAGAAAGAGTATCCTATCTGGGGAAACAGTGTGTGCTCTATGGTGTTAAAGACAGCTTGGAATTTAAGAAATTAACAAAAGCATGATGAGAATGGGCCCTTAGCAGGACAGTGCCATACTACTTCTTTGGGCCTTTAGAAGCAGGGAAATCAGACCTTCAATTTAAGAATATAAAAAGTCAGGCTTAAGCGAGTATTTCAAAAATACCACTCTCTGAAGGCTGAAGTTATATGTAAACCTCCAGCCTAGTAATGTACCTTATACTTAGTAAGAATTATTTTTACATATATATGAATAAAGAAATAAAATTACAAAATTAGTTATAGAAAATATACAAATAAATAACTTTTTAAAAATTTTCTCTGTATGACGAGCTAAGTGCCTTTCAGGAATATGAAGGAAATATCTGCCATTTGTAAATTCCTTATATGCTGAATGTTGCATATTACGATGTATAAAATCAGCATTTTGAATGTAGACTTCTACTGAATAGATGATGTTTTCCTAATGAACTATCGATCAATTTCTCCCCTTCACTCACTCCTATTCATGTTTCAACTCATGACTACCTCATTAAACATCCGTTTTATTCCACTTCCTTCCAGATGCTTTCAACTGGCGTTCCGGAGGGAGATCTCATACACCTCTGTCAATGGCTAAGCACTACACTAGGTACCAGTGACATAACAGTAAATATGACAACTTTCTTGTACTCAGAATCTTTCTTTAATGATGGAAGAGACAGGCATTAAAGGTAGAAGATGGTTTCTGAGCACAAAAAATTCTATGAAGAGATAAAATTATAATAAAGGTGGGGGATTGTTCCTTTAAGGTATGGGTGGGTTCCTTATAATGACCAGGGACAAATAACAAGTATGGTTTGAAAATATCTTCTTCAAGTGCCTCTGTTCAAAGAGAACAGCTGTAGTTTTATTCAACAGTTCATTGAAGGCTAATAATCACATCTTTGGTTTGATTTAGGTTTTCATGTTATCCACACAAAATGTGTAAGTATTAAATCTTTTAACATACATACAACTAAATAACATTAAAACATTTTACTAGAAATTAATATGTTTTTATAACACACTAAGAACACTTAGCCATTTGGCTTGTCAGCAACTGACGGTGAAGATTTTGGGGTCACTTGGTCCTCTCATTTTATTCTACATTTTTAAAGGAGTTGTGCTACTGTTAGACGAACTTCATAGTCAGGATGGATTCACTAGGTCAGAGAAAGTCAGATTCATACTGAATGCTACTAAAACTGAATCTCAGAAAGGGAAAAAGAGGAGATAGTGAAAAAGAAAGAGCAGGGAAAAAAGGGAAGAAGTAGGAGGAGAACAGAGGGGGGATGAGGAAAAATAAATTAGATAACCTAGAGAGAAAACAAATGAGAGGAAAAGGGGGGGCAGGGAAGAGAAGAGCACACAAATGTGAAGGCAGGTTTTGAAGAGGGAGAGGGTAGGCCTGGCCTTGGAGGCTACTGTGCAGGGTGGGAAGGTGTTGCCTCGCCCATCATCGCCCAGAGGTTCCAGGACCTTGCTCTCTACTTCTGTTGTCATGCTCCATGAAAACGGTGGTGGTGGGAAAACTTCTTTTATGGTTACTCAGAACTCAAGCTGGGATGTTTACCCACAAAGCCTTTGAATATGAAAGTTGCAGGCTGAGCTCATGCCTGTAATAGGAGCACTCCAGAAGGCCAAGGATGTGGATCCCTTGAGTTTAGGAGTCCAAGACCAGCCTAAGCAAGAGCAAGACCCCTACCCTATTTCTACTAAAAACAGAAAAAGTAACTGGGAGTTCTGTAGTCCCAGCTATTTGGGAGGCTGAGGCAAGAGAATCCCTCTAGCCCAGGTATTTAAAGTTGCTGTGAGCTATGATACCACAGCAATCTACACAGGGCAACAAAGCAAGACTGTCAAAAAAAAAAAAAAAAAAGAAAGAAAGAAAGCAAAGCAAACTGAAGTCTCAGTGTTCGTCACTGGGTGTACATTCAGTCCACATTCTTGAATGAGTGACTAAACTGAAGACATGGGCCATGATTAGTAGTAACATTAATAGTACATCCATTATGGATAAAAATTGGGTGTGGTTGACATTTCATTCAAAATCTCATTTTGATTCTTCTTCCCTCCCACTGAAGGGGGGGAATAAAAATAAAACTTCTTTATAACGTGTTTGACAAACAACAAACTACCATCCCTTTCTTGAGGATCATTATTTCTGCTTTCTAAAACATTCCTCAGCAATTTGACATCCATACTAAGTATTCTTCCAGGGTTGTGCTATAATGTAGAGTGTTAAGAATGAAGATTCCAGAATAACCATGTTTGTTAACCTTTCTGAACCTCAATTTTTTCAGCTGTGAAAAGAAGATAATCTGAGTAACTACCTTACCCGAGTTATTGGGAATATTCAATGAGGTTATGGATATAAAAATATTATACCACATAACTGTTTGATGAATATTAGTCCTTATGTAATTCTGGCTTAGGCAAGAAATGGGAATGAAGGAAGACCTGAATTGGGTGACATCAAACATCCAGCTGAGTTAGGTCCACATATCTTATGTAGGAAATAGATGTTTATATTATTTGCACACCAAGTTTGTGAAATATTTTTTATCATAAATAGGCACCAAAGAGCAAAAGTAAAACTATTTCTGAATGAAGAGAGGAATCAACATCTTTAATGGACATTGAGAAGGAGCTGAAAGAAAAGGTAATAGAAAAATAAGAAAAGTCAAGAGAAAAGAGAATCATACACAAGGTATGTTAGTAATAGCCAATACTATTATGTAAGAAATGAAAAGTGTTCCTTTGATTTATTATCAAAAAGAAGACCTCAGTAACTTTCAAAGTTGCTTCATTGGAATGTAAGGTAATAGTCTGAATTGTTTGGGTTTTAGAAGAGAATAAGAATGAACATTGAGAATAGAGAAAATATTTCATAAATTTGGCTATTCAAAAGAAAAATAATGTACAAGTGGAGAGAAATTTGAAGAAAATTGTGGAATACACAATACAGTGTGTTCTTCAAATCTGTGGTAAGCAGCATAAATGAGGTTCATTCCCAGAAACCTGTAAGTATGTTACCTTATAGGATAAAGGGGATTTAGCAGGCATGAATAGAGTTACAGGTCCTGAAACAGGAGATTGATCTGGATTACAAAGGTCAGCCAACTCAAATTATATGAGTCCTCAAAAGTAGGCCTTTCTATCTGTGGTTACTGAGAGCAGTCTCAGAGAGAGACATTATCTCACTGAGAAGACGGAGAAAGGGACCCACAAGCAAGGAAGGCAGGTTGCTTCTAGAAGCTGGAAAAGCCAGGGTCACAGATTCTTACGTAGAGAAAAGAACCAGGCCCTGTTGACAACTGGATTTTAGCCTACTGAGACCCAGGTTGGACTTTTGACCTACAAAGCAGTACCATAATAAGTTTGTGCTGTTTTTTAAGCCTCTAAACTTATGATAATGTGTTAGGGTGACTAGAGAAAACTAGTCCCAAATCCATCTTTCCTCTTGGCTCACAGCCTCCCCTGGTTCCATCTGATAACTTCCATTTTCTCTATGAGCAAGGTGATAAAATCATTTATTGGAAAGATGGGTAGCAGTTTGATCAGACAGACAAGGAGACTGAGGAAGACTAAAAGTAGTCACTGAGGAGAATGAGAAAGTGTGCTGACTAGTGTTCCAAACATCATGGGACATCGGCATGGGACTGAAGCCCGTAACGTCATAAAGACACCAGCATGCCCATTTGTGACTCCCTCTCAAGCAGGGATAACCTTACCTGTGTATGGAATAATTAATAATTTTGGTTGGAATGGGTTTTATTCATACAACTTTATAGATTGTAGAATGATAAAACACAGCATAAGAATCATTGACCTGATAAGCCATAAGCCGTTTTCACACCTCAGCCACTTTTTCCAGCATCGTCTCAATGTTCTGAGTCCTGGGAGGCTGACATCTATGGATGGCACCATCCAGGCTCCCATAGCGTTGAACTGAATTTCCCAAATGGAGGTGCCATTAGAGACTGGAAGAAAAAAAAAAAGAGAGGATGGAGTATTTCCTCCGACCTCCCTGCCTTGCTTTGATTCTATCAATGATTGTAAATCCACTTGTAGATTTGGTGAGACGGATCTTCACCCATGGCCCCACCCAAACTCTCTATGAATTTTAACAATGTTATCTCATTCCCCCTTTCCTTTCAAATCTAGGAGTGAGAGGTACTTCTCATTATTGTTATTGCCTGGATGCTTTATTGTCATTATTTGTTTCTTTAAACCTACCTGCACTGCTATAAATAAAAACATGATAGAATTAGCCAGGTACAGTGGCTCACACCTATAATCTTAGCACTCTGGGAGGCCCAGGCAGGCAGATCCCTTGAGCTCAGGAGTTTGAAACACAGCCCAAAGAAGAGTGAGACCCATCTCTACTAAAAATTAAAAAAAAAAAAAAAAAAAAAAATAGCTGGGCATTGTGGCGGGTGCCTGTAGTCCCAGTTACTTGAAAGGGCAGGAGTGTTTGTTTGTTTGTTTTTTGATACAGAGTCTTACTCTGTCACCCTGAGTAGAGTGACACAGCACGATAGCTCACAGCAACCTCAAACTCCTGGGTTCAAGCGATCCTCTTGCCTCAGTCTCCCAAGTAGCTGGGACACTATGGCCGGCTAGTTTTTCTATTTTTAGTAGAGATGGGGTCTCACTCTTGCTCAGGCTGGTCTCAAACTCCTGAACTCAGGCAATCTGTCCAGCTCAGCCTCCTGGAGCACTAGAATTACAGGCATGGGCCACAGTGCCCATCTGAATGCAGGAGTTTGAGATTGCTTTGAGCCATGCTGACACCAGGGCACTCTAGAGTGGGGTAATAGATTGAGAATCTATCTAAAAACAAAATAAAAGTAAAATATTAGACTCAGTTAAACCCTTGTATGTACCATCAAATTCATGCTAGGACGTTGACTAGCACTGTTTTGGAGGTGGTTACAAAATAAAACCATTGTAATTATGGTTTTATCCTGAGTGAAATATAAAGTCTTAGGAATATTTTCAACTCTGCAACTAATTAAATGTGAGACTTTAAACAAGTCACACAGTTTCTCCCTGTTTCAATGTATTCATCTGTAAAATAAAATAACTTCACTGTTGTATCATTTCAGAGGTCCTCTGTATTCTGAAAAGTATTTAATGCATTAATCATCTTTTCACTGGTTACTCCAACTCTACATTAATGGAGTGGGTCAAGGATGTTTCCTTTTCTAAAATCACAGAAAACCTTCATGTGAAGCAATGCTTAAAAATTCATTCCCTGGAGATTATTTTCTGTTCTCTTTAAATATGCTTTCATATATGTATATATACCTTACTGTAGGTAAATTTCATTTGTTTCATGACTTAATTTTTATATTTTAGAAATTCTGCTTACTTTTTATAATTTTTAAAAGGAATTAATTGTGATGATAGAAATACTAATAATTATTTTCTTAGAATATTATTATATTCTAATATTATTAGAATAGAATATTATTTTCTTAGTTCAATAGAATGGATACTTAGACAATAGAATAAGCAATAATTGTAAACTTTGAAATGACCATATTTGCTTATCCACTTTCAAATCAAAAACTATTTAATGCAAAATAAAAAGATCAAGAAAAGGTTCTGAAGATGCTTTGGCAAATCTATGTCGTCTCACATGGCATTAAACATTTGTATTTATTGTTTACATAACAGTCATTTTCAGCAATTAGAAAGAGGTATTTAATTTTAAATGTCCTTTTTTCACATCATTTATTGTTCAATACTTTCATTTTTGATTTGGCTTGAGAAATTAGGAGCAAAGAAAGTTAAGTCACTTTTTTTTTTAGGGACAGAGTCTCACCTTGTTGCCCTCAGTAGAGTGCTGTGGTGTCACAGCTCACAGCAACCTCGAGCTCTTGGGCTTAGGTGATTCTCTTGTCTCAGCCTCCCACAGGGGAGGCTGGGACTTCAGGTTCCTACCACAACGCCCTGCTATTTTTTTGTTGCATTTTGGCCGGGGCGGGTTCGAACCTGCCACCCTCGGTATATGGGGCCGGCACCCTACTCACTGAGCCACAGGCACTGCCCCAAGTTAAGTCACTTTTCAAAGAAAGTGCATTACTCCTCTGAACCTTAACTACAGCATTAGCATAATTTATCATACTATAGGTTGCGTATGAAGTTTTAGTCTTTAATATTTACATAATTGACCTAAAAAGTGTGATGGTTTTTTCTTTTAAATTATATAAATGCACTGCCATTCCCTCCCTTCTCAACATTTTGCTGACTGTCTATTTCAATATCAATAGTTGCATGGAAATGAAGGAAAGAAATCACAACATATTATGTTCTTCCTGGAAACTGTAAAAAAAAAAAAAGAGGGCTGGTATAGTAGCAGTTACTTTTTCCCTACAATATTAGACAAGTTTTAGATGATAATTTTAAATTTTTTAATGTAGATAAGTTTTCATTTCTAGCATCAATATGTAGAATCTCCTGCTACTTTGCTGTTGAGCCTTTAATTATTTCTCTGACCAAAATTTGGGGGCCATAATAATTCAGATTATGGAAATTGTACCCATTCCATAAATCATCTATTCAGGGGTCCTCAAACTTTTTAAACAGAGGGCCAGTTCACTGTTCCTCAGACCGTTGGAGGGCCAGAGTATAGTTTAAAAAAAAACAAACAAACAAATAAAATCTATGAACAAATACCTATGCACACTGCACATATCTTATTTTGAAGTAAAAAAATAAAACGGGAACAAATACAATCACACCACTGCATGTGGCCTGCAGGCCGTAGTTTGAGGACCCCTGATTATTTGTAGATTTTAGGACAAGCATGGGGGCAAAGAAGAACAATAACAAAGCTGTGTTCCTAGTAATATTGAAATTAATAATTCTGCCTTCCTGAATGAGAAAGGAGTGCCAAGAAATCAAATACCTTTTCCAGGTCTCGTGACTTACAGGCAGATTTATTCCTTACCTCTCTGCCTTTTTTTTTTTGTAACTTCTTTATAGATTTCCTATGTTCTTATTTTTTGCCTTTAATTCACTCCAACTAATAACTAATGATTTTTTTTAATTCAGTTACAATTTTAGAAATATTAAGAAAATTTTCGTTAAAGAGCACTTCTCGCTTGTGGTGCTATTCTCAGGAGAAGCCATTCTTGGTTGTACCTTTTTATGCTTTTGTTCAATCCTTGTCTGAAAGATGAAATATTAGACTTGTAATGCTGCACATATGTTATGTAAATTATAGTAGCATTTGGATTGCTTTGACCTTTACAGCACTCTATAATTTGATTGGCTGACTAGCCAAGTTCATGGTGTTTACAGTCTTGCCCTTACTTGGATGGACATGATAAGATATTCCAATACAGCCAATCAAAAACTAGAATATCAAAAAGGTCAAAGTAGTATAAATGTTATCGTAAGCCACCGTCTTCTCTTTACTGGTCAAATAATGCATTCTCCAAAAATAGAGAAATCACATGAAATAAAATGTATCTGTTTTATTTAATTCATTACATTTAATCAATGTAATGATCATTTTGATTATATTACGTTGATGTCAACTTTCCTATTTTCAAACTTGATGGTCTTAGAACTCTTTAGGGTTTTTTAAAGCTGTATTTTTATAGACCATGTTTGTCTTCTTGGAATCTCTATCATTTATAGTAATATCATAGTGCAGTAAAATATGTTTATTCAATAGATGAATAAAATTTGGAAACTATTTTAAACCAGCTCGTTCTCTTCCTCTTGCCTGTATAATAGCACAGTTTCCTGGTTTTCCTTCTTTTTGGTGTTCCTGGCAAGCTTTTTTCATACTTTTCAGAGTTCTTCATGAGAATATCAGACCCTCTTCTCACTGAGAAATTTTATTAAGTAAAACGTATTTCAATTATTATCCATAAGCAATGTCTTTCAAATGTGTCTCCCTATTACTTTCTTCTGAATTCTAGTTCCATCTAATTGCCAGCTTCCATTTTACAATTGAGTTCTACAGGGAACTCAATTTCATCACATCTACAAACAAACAAAAAAACTCATCGAATTTGTTTTTTTCCCCAGTTTCCTCGGCATCACCATCTCATTTAATTCAGAAAAAACCTAGTGGTCATTCTTGACACTGCCATACTCCCACTTTAATCCAATATAATACTAAAATCGATAGCTTTTGCCTCTTAAATATTTAGTGTACTTCCTTTCTCTTTCATCACTGGGACATTCCTAGTGCTTTAAAAATAAAAACTTAACAATGTAATTTCTCTTCCATTCTCTTCCTTGTTAGTATTTCGTTGTTTGGGGGATGCAGACACAAATTTCTTGTCTATAAGACTTTGCATGATCTATCATCTGTCTCATTTTAAACAACCTTCTACCTCCACCCTCACTCCCGTGCTTCAATGATGCATGTTTGTCCTTACTGTGTTTTCTGTTGCTTCTGCATCTTAGTCTGTCTAAATTCTTTCCCCTCCCCACTTATAAGAATAGAACTAAGAATAGGTTTTTTTGTCCACTAATGTGTGGAACTGTTCCTAGACAATATATACATGCCAACTATAAAGAAGTAAAGCAAGTATAATATATTGTCCTGTATTCTCTAGATCCACTAGAAATATCAGAGAAGATTTTTTAATTAAACACAGAGTTAAATCATTCCAGGTTGATAGAGACATAGGCTGTATGAAAATTGTTATCTAATTAATGTGGTTCACCAAGCAAAGAACAGGGAAAAAATGCAGAATATCAGTGTCATCTATTGATACCTGTGCCCGTGGCTCCAGACCAAGGCTGACTTGGTTTTTGCTCTAGGGCTATTTATCCTCATGAGAATTCCAGTGTCTCAGAGAAGAAGAAATGAGCTTACCTAAATTTCTTTGTATTCTTCAATACCTATGAAATATTCAATATTTGTACTTTCTAACATTCCAAATTCTCTGTAATTTTTTTACAGTTTATTTGTTCATGTATATGCTCAACAGATTATTGTTGAGATACTGTGCTAGGAGCAGGGATATACAAGATGAACAAAAGCAAAGTTCCTAATTTCATGAAAATCAGAGTCCGTTGAAGAAGAGAGATTTAGTGACATAAGCAGACAAATAAATCATTGTACATAATAATGTACCAAATGCAATATTTTTATTGTTGGGGAATCATGGAAGGTACAATGAAGTTACACTGCTTATGTTTGCTGGGTGAAGTCCCTCTATTAATAGTATCCCCCGAAGAGTTATGTCACAAACTAGGGCCCCTCACCCCTCTCTCCTTCCCTCTCCATTCCCCTATTCCTGCTCCCTCATTCCCCTTCCCCCCACCATGTACTAGCATCAATTGATCTCATATCAGAATTGAGTACATTGGATTCTTGCTACTCCATTCTTGTGATGCTTTACTAAGAAGAATGTATTTCAACTCCATCCAAAAGTCCTCATCCTTTTTAGTGCCTATGTAGCATTCCATGTTATATGTATGCCACAGCTTGTTAAACCATTCCTGGATTGGTGGGCATTTAGGTTGTTTCCACAATTTGGCAATTGTAAATTGAGCTGCAGTAACAGTCTAGTGCAAATGTCCTTATGACAAAAATGATTTATTTTTTCTTGAGTAGATGCCCAGTAATGGGATTGAAGGATCAAATGGGAGGTCTAGTTTGAGTTCTTTAACAATTCTTCATACTTCCTTCCAAAAGGATTGTATTAGTTTGTAGTCCCACCAGCAGTGTAAAAGTGTTCCCTTCTCTCCATAACCAGGCCAGCATCTGCAGCTTTGAGTCTTTGTGATGTGGGCCATTCTCACTGGGGTTAGGTGAATGCCAAATGCAATTAAGGCAATGTCTCCGTGACAGGAAGAAATCTAACAGAGGATCCCAGTTGTCTAAGGAAGGCTTCTTGGAGGAAGTGGTGTTTTGGACAGAGCTCTGACTGATGAGTCTAATTTACCTGATATAATATCCTATTGCTCCACTCTCTAGAATCCCCCAAAAGCATCCCACCTCCTACAGAGAAATTCAAAGTCCTGATCATGGCTTTCAAGGCTATTTCTGCAGATTTTCTGTCTCAGAATTTCGCATGCTTTGCTTCCCTTTGGCACTCCATTACCAGCTTAAATTTCACCTTCACAAACTTCCAATCTAAAGAAACAGAACTTTGTCCAAATTATTTTTATTTTTTTCACTAATATTGTTCTTCGAAATTACCTATTTCCTTATTTACCATCTCTCTCTCTCAATACTAACTCCATGAAAAAATAATCTTTACATCTCTTCTTCCTCACTATATCTAAACTACTGGCAACAGTAGAAAGAGCACATAGAAAGAACTTACTAAATATTTCTTCAATGAATGAATACCATCTAGATTAGATTCATCCTTCATGATGAATATAGCAGCTTTTAGATTGAGCAAGGCCCTTTGCTTTGAAAAAACAACAAATTTAATTATCAAATGTTTTAATTCACATTAATCTAAATGTGATATGCACACCAAAGTGATTAATTAAATAAGAATATAGTATATATTTAATATAACTGCGATAACATACATGATATATTTTCCATATACCTATGTCCTTCTTAACCATGCAAAATTTAGAAATAAGCAAATTAAATTATGTTCACATTTTAAAATTGATTCTCAAAGTACCAAGGTTAAGGTCAACCTTGGTTTTCCGGAAATATTTGCCTTTTTTGTCCCTTAGTCAAGCCAGAGTCATTTGGCATCCTTACAAAGACCTTTCCTGCCTCTGTGGGTTCTCAGCTATGTGTGGGAGAGACCAGGAACTATTCATTTGGGCATTGGTATATTGTTTGATGAAACAGTCAGCAGAATTGTCAACGGAGAAACAAAGTAGGGGTTAAATGAGAAGCAAATTTATTTTGTCTCTTTTTTTCCCCTATACACTCAGTGTATAAATGGTGGCTCTGACTGCTTGAATAAAATATAAGAAATTAGTTTCTTATTTTCAGCAGCATCAAGTATCTGTCTGAAAACATAAGCAACATGTTTTAATGTAGAACCACTAGTTTTGATGGGAAATAAGAATGAGTCAAACAACTCCAGCAAAGTTAACCAAACAATATTTACCAAATGAAGTCTTATAGAATATATTTGGCAACCATAGACTATCAAAGTACTTTCCCATGAGGCCAAATCTTAGTTCTAAAAGCCTTAACATTTTCCACTTAAGTTACCTTAGTGACAAAGGAATTGGACATTTGGGGATTTGGGGTTATAACCCAAAACCTCCTACTATAATGAAATAAGTTTTGTAAAATCCCATAGTTCATCATAAAATTTAGGGAGATTGTGCTTTGTCTACCAGAAAATTTCCTTCTGTACTCTCACATAGCTAATTCTCAAGTCTTTGAGTATGATTATCCTTCGGGGAAATGTGACACTTAATTGCCAGTTCAAGTCATTGGCAGTTTGAGAGGGACTGTTCCATGTGGTTAGAAAATGAACTGTCACAGAATGCTGGAATGAGGGAAATTAGTGATTATGGACTCACTCCTTTTGTCTTGCAGAGGATGTATGAGGGGTCAGCAATGTGCCTTGAAGTTCATCAGCACCTAATTCCCCCTTGAATTCTTCCTTCTTGCCACACCGTCTGGTTCACGTCCCGCCAGTCCGTATTCCCCCTCCCACCATCAGGTACTGGCATCAATTGATCAAGCATTGCTTTGCCAATACTTGTCACTTCATTGCTCTACATGAAATTTCATGTTTCTGTGAAATTTGTTTAATAATAACACAGTATGTGTATGAAATAAAACATATTATGAGATAAAGCTCATGGTAAACTCATAAATTTCAAGAGATGGGAGTTCATATTTAATAATGTTCAAAACACTTTTAATATTTTTCTAATAAGAAATTGGAATAAGAAAAACACTTATAGTATGTGATGGTCCATGATGAAAAGAATTAGTAAAGTGAATGGGCCGTGGGAAATAAATATAAACGTAAAGTCTCTCCATTCCTGGAAATTTTAAAGACAGTATTTTTACTTTCGCTAGAAAACTGTGGAAATTTTCTGCATTATTGTCATCTGTTCTCTGTAGCTGGGTAGTCAACATTGGTGTGCCTTAGAAGAAGCACTATTACTGAAGAAAAAAGAAATTATTTCTGACTTATCTAGTTTTATATATATACTTCTATGATAATGTATTGGACAAATCCATTATCATAATTAAATGTATACAAAAACTTTGGCCATTTAAAGTACTTGACTTTTCTCTTCTTCAAAACAACAAAAACATTTAGTTCAAAAAGAGGGCATCAACTGTACAAAAAAAAGATGGAGCATGATTTTATGGAAGATGACTAGGAACCTAGGGAATCTGTCAACACAGTTTTTAATTCTACATTGGACCTAGTATGACACATTTAATAATTTAGGAAGAAGAGAATTTCCCTCTTCCACTCCTCTCATATACAGATATAAAATTCTTGCTTTGTAATCCATGGAAACCGCCCCAAGGACCAGAGGCACATAGGATTAAAATCTGCAGAAAAGCTTCTACACAGTGTATGTTAGGTCTCTTTAGGAATTTATTGGTCAACACATTTCCTTGTAGAATGAAAAGAGGATTTTAATAGAGGTGGACCATATTGATCGAGAGACCCTACCCAGGAGTTTCCTCGGATTTGAAACCCCTCCCTATCATGTGATTATTCTCTAATTCCCTGGCTGAGCAAGTAACCATTTTAATTAGACTCTGAGGCAAGCAACATTGTGTCCATGGTAACAGGTATAAAAAGAAATTTTTAAAAAAAGGAAAAAAATAAGAAAAAAATGTGATAACTGAAAATGTGTTTAAATCATGATAAAAGGATTTAAACAGATGTTATTTTTTTCAAAGTGTTATTTTAAAAAGGAATTTTAAAGGGCTCTTGATATGAGAAAAAATCATTTTTGGATATCTTTAGGGAAGGTTTCTCACTCCTAAATTCTGTGGTTCATGATTGCCATGGGTGAGTTGGGTGCCTGTTAAATGAAAAGAGGTGCCAGAGGGGAGAAATCAGAGAATAAAACCAAGGTGCCTTCAGTTAGATGCTTACATTCAAGTGAGTTGAAGTTTCTTTAGTACTATTTAATAGATTGCATGTGTAACAGTCCTTTTTATTAAGGTTTGTGCTCAGACAAGAGAAAGAGCAGGACTCAGATTTTGGAGCCTGAAGCAGGTGTGGATGAATCTGGACATGCTGCTGGGGAAATGGGATCAAAGGAAGGGAAGAGAGCAGCGTGTCCTTATGTGGTAGATTCACTTGGTTTCCACAGTTGTAGTGAGGTCTAAAACTCCCAGGTAAAGTGATTTTATTACATGATGAATTTGATCATGTCTGTATTATGTGCATTCATTGTGTGTGTGTGTGTGTGTGTGTGTGTGTGTGTGTGTGTGTGTGTGTGTCTGTAATGAGAGACAGACAGTGTCGTGGGCCAGGGGCTGCCCTGACAGCCTTGGTTTTCAGAAGCAGTGTAAAGCCATGATGAACAAGGGCTTGTCCTGCTTGTTTTCAATGTTTGGTTTTCTGCCAGTGATTACCTTCTCCAGGAAGAGTGACTCTTGTCACTTCAATTGAATGGGTAATGACTCCCTAAAGTTAACCATCCCTTGGAAGGCCCAGGCAAGTTCCACGTAACTAAGTGAAGGGTAAAGTTATAAGAGGAAAACCCAGGAGAGTAGGAGAAATTCAGACTTTGGGCCTGGCAGAAGGATGGCTTATTTTGGCTGGATTCCTCCTGAAGTTTAAATACCTACTGGTTGAAAGCAAATTGGATGTTAAAGAAAGCTGGAGTGCCCATGTAAAGGAAAACAAACAAGCATGACCCCAAGTTTGTCTTGGAGGATCAACCCTCTTGTTCCTTTCCCTCAAATGTTGAAAGAACCTAAATATTGCTTTGTGTGCAACATAATTTTCAGTTCTTTGGCTTTTTTTGTAAATAAACTGGTTATCTGAGAAAATACCAGCCAGTGGAGGTAAACTCTTGAGGAGTAGGAGAGAATGTGGGAAAACAGAATAGAGTTTAAGAGACTTTATTTTAAATTTATCCTTAGATCTGATATTTAAATTAATGGGCTTCCTAAGCTTAGTAAGTCTATATTTATCATATAGGATAAAGAGTAAAACAGCATAGCAGTGATTATAATCCTTTTTATTGAGCAGGGAATTACATTTCATAAATCATTCACAAATTGATATAGTAATTACACAAAGATGTTCCTATTTATACACAGACGTACACAAAAATTCACACACACATATGTAAAGAAATTCTCATACAAACACACATGTACATATCCATACCTATATGAAAACAGGAAAAACGTGGCTATGCCATAGCTTATACATGGAATCTCACATTATAGATAAACTTCATTTCTGCTATTTCATTGCAACATAGGTATGAATAGCTACTTATAATTAAATTCTATACTCTGAAGTTTCATTTTACATTGTCCCAATTTGCCTAAGAGAAAAAAATTTTTGTACATGTTATTAAGACATTAGTAATAAAAGGAAGATCTTCTCCCAATGTGTATTTCAGGGGGATATTATTTCCAGCATATTAATAGGTGTTCCATGAGGAAAAGGTCTCCCTAACTACATATATTTATAAAAATGATAAGTTAAAGTAATTTTTTCACGAAAAACTTCAAGAATTTCAACTTATTTCTTTTTTATGAATCTATCAATAGAAAAAAAAATTTCACTTTTTGCCAAATTTGTTCATAGCGAGTTATTTTTCACAGCATGTTTTAAGAACAATGGAACACAAGATTAAATACATGAACAAATAGGACACTGCTCTGGTACAGAT
Organism: Loris lydekkerianus; assembly: GCA_963574355.1. Taxonomy (NCBI): domain Eukaryota; kingdom Metazoa; phylum Chordata; class Mammalia; order Primates; family Lorisidae; genus Loris; species Loris lydekkerianus. The sequence goes on from CAUYPK010125771.1 coordinate 15,935, forward strand.
AGTTACTGCACAAAAACAATGTCCTTTGAAAATGAATGCTAGGTGCTCACCTAGTAGACCAACCACTGAACAGCCACTTGTTTTGTTGGGACATCCCCATGTAAAACATGGATATGTACAAGTACTGAGGAAACAAACAAAAACCCAGAAAGGCTGCTGCCCATGCAGCTCACGGAGATGAAGCTAACATTTCAAACAGCCTCGTCTTTACTGTATGCTGTGCTCTACCAAGGATGTAAGCAGCCTACTGACTTATTTTTCAAATCTAACATTTAATCAGAGTCCATGCATGCACTATGTAAGTAAGGGTACAGTAAGAAAAAGTAAAATAAGTATCTCTCTTCATGTTATGATTTCAGAGGTGCCAAGTGGTGCCCCTTTCTCAAAATACCTTCACAAACTATCCACATAATGTAAAAATTATGAGTATAAATTCATCTCTTAGAAGATTTATTTTCTAATTTGAAAAATGCAAATATCCTCGCAAATTCTTTAAAGCCATTTTAATACTTTAAGTTACCAAATCTGTATGAGCAGAGGCATTACTTAGAAAGAATTAAAAAAAAAAAAAATGCAGAGAACCCTAGGTTTTTAGTTTGTTTTTTTGTTTGTTTGTTTTTGTTGTTTGTTTGTTTTTTTGTTTGTTGTTGTTGTTGTTGTTTTTCCAAATATATCTAAAGCTTGAGTTTGGAAACCTTTATTAATATTTTGAAGTTCCCCAGGTAATTTTAGTAATCTCCACTTAACTCTTTATCAATCTTTTCTCTTCTCAGTGTGAATGGATTAATTAGAGAGTCATTATGACAGCATAGGAAAATCTGCAAATTTGGAGTCACATGATTTGAGTTGAAATCTCAGCTTCACCCCTTAATTGCTATAAGACCCGGGATAAAGGAAATCATCCCCCTTGGCTTCAATGTCCTTGTTTTATATTGGGCCTACTAGGTGTGCACCTAACATCCATTTTAAAAGGATATTGTCTTTGTGCAATAACTATTTGAACCAGAGCAGCATCCTATTTGGAGATACTAATATTTCTCAAAAGTATTGTTATTGTTGTTAAAAGATATAATGGATACCAAGATCTGTCTGCATGCTATATACTTGTTGTTTAATTTATTCATGATGCCACATGGAACAATAGGACACTGTTTCCAGATCGAGGAAGACAGGCTGCTACAGAGGGGAAGGCTGTGTAGCTGTGGACAGGGGCCCCTGGGCTTTCTTCTTGACCTTCCCTTGTTTATAATTCTTCCTTCCCTGCGTCTTTGTCATCAGAACAGAGCTGAGGGACACTTTAGCCTAAGAGGTGTTTTCTGGTCTCGTCATGACTGAGTCCAGGTGGGATCTGACGTGTTTGAATGTTTCCTTATGGCAGCTATTGTCTCTATGAGTAAGACCAAGTCTGCAAAGCAGAGCAGATCAGGTGAAAAGACTCATCATCAATGTTATTGATTATCGTTATTAATTATATGTACCATTTGAGTACACAACCTCTAGAACACAAGAGTGACAAAGAGAAGATTGCCAATGAGCTATTTTGAGAGTATAGACAGTGGTCTTAAGAAATAATTTCTTTAAGACTTTTTTTAATGTTAAAAAATATCAAAAGTGAATTATTACAAAATAGTATGTGAATATGCAAATATAGTTTGTATTTTTAATTGTGACCATTTTTCTTTCACTGAATGAAAACAATATACTGGACCTTCAATCCTTGTTTTTCTTCTTCTTCTTTATTTTCCCTTTTCATTGATTTTTTGGATTATATGACTCAACCTAAAAATCCCAAATTATTTACTCCATATTATGGAGCTGTTTTACATTGTAATCACCAGCATCTATTTGAAAACTGTGCCAATTTACTCAAATCTTACATTTTGATTTTAATCTTATCCACAGGTCTATTTTTTTAAGACACTTTTCTTCTTGTGTATTAAACACTTACCAATCTCCAAGTGCAAAAATCTCTATTTTTAATTTATTAATGTAAAATATGATCAAAGTGCTATTAATGGAAATAAATGGATTTCTACATAAAATGGAAGGGTATAAATTATTGTAATGTTTTTCAGACAAAATTTCTCATTCTTCTTCAATGGAAGAAATAATTTTAAATTATGTCTCAACATACTTATTGATATCACAACTTTGGCATTAGAAAAAGTGAATGTTTTCATAAAATAATTTTACCTTTTTTATGGATATTCTACTATAACTACTACAAGTTATACAATATAGATGTGTAAAAAGAAAATTTTAAAAATTTTTATTAGCTGAGCCATCTTGACTATTACCTTTGAAGAGACATGGACAGCCATAAATTTGGAAGGTACTATAGCAGCTAAAAAAAAAAATGTTGTCAGCCAGCTCCATCTATTACACAGTGATTTCCTCTTAACAAAAACCACCCTACCCGGAAGTTGATATGAAATTACCAATATCTAACCAGATTTTTATCTGAACAAACTGGCAATTTCTTAGGGTTTCATTAAATATTTAGCCAGTTACATGGAAAATGGTCAAATTAGTACTACTAAGTTTAGCAAAAGGCACATTCTTCCAAATAAAAAAGTAAAGAAAAAATCCCAAGGAGGAGAGAAATTCAGATAGACAAATTAAAACAAAAACTCATTGTAATTCAAATAAATTTATCAATTCAGTAAAAGTATAAATCACCTTTTTTCATACAAATGTTAATAAAAATGAAATTTACTATAATAACTTCTTTTAACTTGTGTTTCATTATAACTTCTTCTAATTGCCCCCTTTTAAAATGGTGTGGGCCCCATTTTTGATGACATGAGAAGTCTTCTAAACATTCATTATGGTTTATAGGGCTAATACTTACAACAAAGCTCTAACAGTAACAGGTGGTTTGTTCATTAAGAAATAGATAAGAAAAAAGGGGGCTTGATAACACGAGATGTACAGAAATAGACATGTTTTAATATAAAATGTTCCTTTCATTGTATCAGTTGTCATCAAAAAGTTTCAAAATATGAATATCAATATAATTCCAAGAGAATAGCCCGAAAGCTCACAATTTCAAAATTAAAATCAATATTTAAGATTTGAGTAAATTGGCACAGTCTTCAAATGGAAATGAGTGATTACAATGTAAAACAAGCCAGAATAAGTTTATTATGAAGGCAAAATTTACTATAATTATGTATGTCATAACTGTTCACTGAAGCAGTCCATTCTACCTGCAAGCAATTTTAAAAATGGAGTTGGGGGAAGGAGTAGTCAATAGATTTTGGAGTCAATCCCAGATCTCCTTTTTCTGCCTTCAAGGTTTCTCTTTACTAGTCAAACTGCTTTACTTTATCCTAAAGCAGAATGTCCAATTCTAAATCATATATTACTCTTGGGTAAAGCTAGATTTATTCCACAGTGCAATGGTAAAGACATTCCTTGGTGCTTACTGGTAAGTAGAAAGCTTAGCTTAAGGGTGATCTATAAATGAAATTCACCAAAGAATTGAACTTCAAATTTTCACATTCTAAGCCCCAGGGAATGTGAAAAAGAATACCTGAATAAAAATTAAAAAAAAAAAAAAAACTCTATTTCCCTTTTTCTTTTTCTCACTTCTCACTTCCTTTCTCCTTCCTCCTGTTCTCCATCATCCTTTTTAAAACTGATGCTCCCTGTGACACATGCTCTTACCCTTGGCCTTTACTAGTAGCAGAGGGTGGGGTAAGGGAGATCTTAGGGAAGTAAGCTTTATGTTTTTCAACTTATCCATCAATAAGAAACATTTTAGTCCATCAATTTCATTGGTAGTAAACCTAAATTTACAGTAGTTTCCTGGCCACATAGCTTTAAAAAAATGTTAGTGTCCTCATCTCCAATATTCAAGAAAAAAAAAAGAAAACAATAAAAATGGAGGTCGTGGGGGGGGGGTCAAGGGATTCAAGGGATAGGGTTCATCTTTCATGGGCAGGAAACAAGTATAAGAGGGTCTTTATCTAACAAAATCAATCAATGTAGCCTGCTTCTGTGTACCCTCCATGAATCCCCAATAATAAAAAATAATAATAACATTTTGCTCTTAAAAAAAAATAACAACATAAACATTCTTATTCTCAGCTGAAAAGTTCAAGTACCTGCGTGCAAATCTTAGCATGTAGCTGCATCTGAAAACTCATTGTATTGATGGTGCGCTTGGGATAGAAGGGGATGCTTTGGGGGAGCCCATTAAATATGAAAGAGGCACTGCCTGTGGTTTTGGTCTGTGTTGACCTTCGTGTTTCACACTGTAGATACTGAGTTAGATGATGCGAAATTCCAGGCAACCTGCTTTTCAAGTGATGTCTTCAATCATGAAATGCACATTCTTCTATTGTAGAAAGATTTCTGATTATCTATTTACCTGATGATAAATTATGCAGAAGTATTTAACAGGTACTCAGGAAAGACTGTGCTTAGATATGACTAGTAAGCTTAAATGACACTTTTTTTAAATCACAAATGTAGAAAACTATACTCTTGTTCCATTTAAGAAAATAATTTTCACTGTCATCTTTTATTTCTGGATGTTTAGATTTTAAGTAAAAGTCAACATGAGTTCAAATTTTCATAAGCATTAAAAACAATGTTGATTAAGGTCTTAGTAATGCAGTTCTTTCCTACTCATAATATGTATACCATAGTGGTGGTTTAAAACTGGGAAAGTTTCTATTTAATACAACTCCTTTTCTAAATGTTAGAAATTGTCACCCTTATTATTTTTTGGTTTATCTGAACACCAATCATAGGAAACTTGAGAGTTCAAGTCAAAGTTGCTCTTTCATGGTGATTCCATTTAAAGTCTTGTTATATTTCTTGCTCATGTCAAAAAGCTTGTATCTAAACTTAAATGGAAACCACATATGCAGGCTTGTGAGATTCCCAAGAACTCTTTAAATGTTCCATGGGCCTCTGCCGAATGAATAATTGTCCATCAGCTTGTGGTTCATTAGGAACCACAAATCAGTTGAGTGGGAGGTGTTTCATAGGAAACTATTCAAACCTAAGTTTTGCTAGATTCCTGATGAATAGAACAGTCTAGGATAAGGAACTTTCATCTAGGAGCTCTAAGGTAGTTAGGCTGGTGGTAGCTAAGGCCTATAAAGCTAATTGGGCAGATAAGAAAAAGGAACAGCAATATGGTCTGGACACAGAGAGGAGACATTCCTCAGTGCTTATTGGTGAGTAGAAAGCTTAGCTGGAAGGGTGATCTATAAATGAAATTCACCAAAGAATTAAACTTCAAGAAGCATTCTCCACAATGAAAAACATAACAATGATACTTGCAATTGTGATTTTGTTTCTCTGTAAGGGGAAGATTATTTTTGGCATATATTACTTATAAATTGTTTTATTTTTATGAATAGGATTAACTTACTTTGCAAATGATATTTAGCTTTATGAGTAATCTTTTAAAATTGACTTTGACTAGAGTTATTTTCAATTATTGTTTTCAATCAGACTACTATTTTAAAAGGAAGAAAACTGTCGCATATTTCTAAAGAGATGAATTCTTGTTCACTTCTCTGCCATTTTTTACCCTATGCACATATGCTGAGAATCAGTTAATAGCAGATTTTCTCCACATCCCCATGGAGAGATAAATATATTTTCCAAGTCTCAGAAATGCAAGAGGAAGACCAGGTACCCAGGTTAAGGTTATATGATATTATGAAAAGCTTTGAAGTTACTGAATCTTACTAAAACTAAAGCAAACCAAAAATAATTTCATGCAGCATTCCAAGGAAGAGTGGGGAGATGCAGAAATAGTCTGCAAAGTTTTTCAGTCCTTTGAGATTGTGATACTTGAAAAGTAAAAGGAAACCTATGCACTAATTCAAGTAAGCCTGTCTTTTAGAATCTTATGCACATACATTATTATTAATAATTAAAACCTACTTTGATTGCATATGAATTGAGTAACTCTAAAACAAACCATTTAGGCTTGCTTTCTGCATGTTAGAGAATTCCACTGACCCAAAGAAATATACTGTCCTACATTTCCTTTGGAAGAACTCTAAAAGGTACATCTGACCTCAGGGGAAAAAAAAGAGAGAGAGAGAGAATTCTGGGAAATCTGTTAAAACATAGGTTACTTAATGAAAGAAGCTAATTATAATTTTGCAGCTTAAAATGAAGGTGTCCCTGATGTCATGAGAAATGGGACAGGAAATTTCATGTGAAGGAATAGAGGAATGGGGCAATTCGTGTTTATTCTCAGGGACTAATCTAAGCAGACATCACCTAGGAAGGGACCACAAAGATAGTACATTTATTTTACAATGTTTCTTTAAATACACCAGACATAGAAGGAGCATGGTAGCCATCATACCATGTTAACCAAAAGGAAATAGAGTGTTACTAAAAGAATCTAAAAGCAAAAAAAAACTATTTTTCCTACTCTGCATTCAAAACTTCCACGACCTCCAATCGCCAAGAAATGTGTGAGGATTTCTCCCAGCCAGGCAATTCTACACTGATTCTCCAACAGGCAGCAGCTGAGTGCCCACTAATTTAATTTAATTCTGACACTATCTATCTGGAGGTAGCCTCAGATCACACAAGTTGAGGGCTCAGTCTCACAAGATTGCCTCCCACTGCAGATGCCAATTATAAGCCCCAGGTTATGAACTGTGTTTCTTATCCACCAGGTACTAAGTGGAGTTCCCTCAATCCTCTCCTGGGGTTTGAGTAATTTATTACAGTAACTCACAGAACTCAGGGAAGCACTTCACTGGCATTTAACCATTTACCCATAACAGACAAAATATACAGATGAAGGTGGGAGTGAGGTATAGGGGCGGGTGCAGAGGCTTGATGCCCTCTCTTGTGTACCACCCTCCAGAAACCTGTGCATGTTCAGCTAGGCAGAAGCCCTCAGAACTTAGTCCTTTGGGGGTTTTGTGGAAGCTTCATTACATAAGCATGATCGATCGATTAAATCATTGACCATTTGTGATGAACTTGACCTTTAGTTTCTCTCTTTTCCAGAGATTGAGGGAGTGGTGCTGAAACTTCCAACCCTCTAATGATTCTTTGCTCTTTCTTGTAACCAGCCCCATCCTAAAACTACCCAGATACTGCCAGGCACCAGCCATTATATAGCATACAAGCCTCTTTCTACTCAAGATTCCTGATGCCAGGAAACTCAGCCAAGGGCCAAATACAGTTAGCCCTTGAACAACATGGGTTTGAACTTCCTTTGGGGATCTTATTAAATTTCTTCCCACTCACAAGATTAGCACCTTTCCCCACCTCCTCCTCCTTCTCAGCCTACTCAAGGTGAGGAGGATGAAGGTGAAGACCTTCATGATCCACTTCCACGTAGTGAATAGTCAATAAATTTCCTCTTTCTTAGAATGTTTTGTAATATTTCCTTTTTTTGTAGATTTCTTTCTTGTAGGAATATACTACATAATAAATATAACATGCAAAATATGTGTTAATCAACTTTATGTTATTGGTAAGGCTCCTAGTCAGGGGTCCTCTATTAGTAGTTCTATGTGGATTTTCGCTAGCATGGAGGACAGTGCCTTTAACTCCTGAATTGTTCAAAGGCCAACTGTTTATATAGTCACACAACACATAATATCCTTTCAGTCAAAAGTAGACCTCATATATGACAATGGTCCCATAAGAGTATAATGAAGCTAAAAAAATTCTTATCACCTAGTGACATCTAGCCATTCTAAAGTCATAGTGAAATTACTTTATTTATTAATTAAGTGTAGCCTAAGTGTACAGTATTTATAAAGTCTACATTGTTGTACAGTAATGTAGTAGGCCTTTATATTCATTCATCATTGGTTCATTCACCCTGAGCAATTTCCAGTCCTGCAAGCTCCATTCATGGTAAGTGCCTTATAAATAAATGTTTGCCACTTCTTATCTTTTACATTGTATTTTTATTGTATCTTTTATACAATACATATGATAGCCAACAATTTAAATTGTACACAAACTTTATGGACCCCCTGTATGTTTAGATATGCTTAGATACACAAATACTTACCGTTATATTACAATTGCCTACAGTATTTAAAACAATAAAATGTACTACAAGGTTGTACCCTGGGAGATACACGCTCTACCATATAGCCTAGGTACATGTAGCCTATATCATCCATGTGTAAGTACACTCTGTGATGTTTGCAGAATGATGAAATCGCCTAAACATGTATTTCTCAAAATGCATTCTCACCGTCAAAGGACACACAACTGTATTCTGTAATGTCATAATTATTTCTGTTTTCCTGTACAATTAAATTATTTGTGTAGCTATAAGACCCTTACTTTCAATTATAAATGAAAAAATATATTATGCAGTTAAGTAACTAGAAGTTTTTATTATTATATGATTTTGAAATTGTGAAATATTTGTGTTTTATAAGTAGACCCCAATTTAGACAGTATCTGAATCTAATTTGCACACGTAAGATTGCAAATAAAATAATTACAAGTCCTTATTACAAATCATATAAACTCCACTGATTCTTAATCAATGTACTTTTCATGTTTTTTATTTTACATGTCAATGTACTCCTGAGTAAAAATATTATATTACATTAACACAGAACTTTTGTGCTAAATTAAAGTTCAATGTAAAATTGGAACTTTTGTGTTAGACTAAGTTCAATGCAAAATTGGAATTGCTCTTTATCCTACCCAGTCAACTTTGGAAGAAAGCATTTCATTTAGTTACATTGCAGAATTTTGAATTATTATTAAAAGTAATTGTTCACCTGCCATCTTTGGCATCAAAATGCATAAATCTCAGAATTTCTCTGAGAATTCACACGTCTGGGGGGGGAAGCAAACTATACAGAACATTTCTTCCACTGTGAAAAATAGCAAAGTTCCACACCAACAACAAATTGCAAATTTTCACATATTTGCTCCAGGCAAACATTTGCAATTTTCACAGCAAATAAGGCATTTGGCTCCAATATACATTTTTTTTGTCTTCTTCCCCCTTGGGAAAAAAAAATCACTCTTCCTATTTTCAGAAAACCAGAAGAACACAGGAGACAAAATTATCAATAATATCATGCTTATTATAAATATTTTAATTTTAGTATCTACCCAGTTAGATAAAAATTATTAGTTCAAGATGACTATACTTGATTCAAGAATCCATGGGTTTGAGCAGGAATCTTAAAAATAGAACTGAACTGTTATTGTGACCTGGGATACCCAGTTTCATTTTGATCAGAGGGGTTGCTCTTAAAATGTTGCCTAGTGCTTTCAGGAAATAGAATTTTTTCAGTAATCAACTAAAAAGAGAAGTTGGGTTTCCCCTAAAATATTTATTTTTATTTTTTTATTTTAGCACTATAAGGCAATGGTTCTCAGGCAAGGACCAATGGTATTTCCTAATTTGCTATATTTGGAAGAACATACCTAATTAGGAAAAAATGTTTACTTTCTGTTGATACTTATACAAGCATCAGATTACACTGGAAATATATAAAGATTGGAGATAGTGCAGAGTTATCTCTATACTAATCTCCTCTAAGATATTTGCCTTCTAGTATATTTTATGTAACAGGAATGAAAACTGTACCATTATTACAATAAGGACATTGGAAAGTGAATATCATCTGCCCTGGGAGAGTTTTTCCTAGGTCAAAATCATCCACAGCATTTTTCCCCTTGGGTAAAAAAAAAACAGAAAATTTGAGCACTGACTTCAGGTTACAGAGAAAAAACATGTTATTTAACCACTGTTGGTTGATTTGGGTTTTCAAACCTTTGAATATGGTTCTGTTGCTTGATTTCCTTAGGAGCCATTTTGTTTTTTTTAATCTAGTAATGAAGGGGTGTGAGTGTGTGTTACATGATAGAGAACTTTCCATTGCACAATTGTCTATTTGCTCCTCTTTTCTGGTTTCTGAGCAAAGTCATCACATTAAAGTACAATGAGGCTCTGCTCCACTCTCAAACATGGCTTCTCTTTGACAAAGGAGGAAAAGGACCAATCTCCTTCGCATCTTTTAAAGAGCACCCACAATTAATCTTGTTCTATATTACCAGCTTATTCTTTCATGTCTTTCTTCCATTTATCTTTGTGCTAATGATGCATGGATATAATTCCATGTTTTATTCCATTTAAATGTCTCTGCTGTGTTATCCTGGCGTTCTCTGTCCACCCATTTCTCCTACCGAAAATGAATTAAGACTCGACTAATATGCCATCTCTTTAGTGATGCTTTCATAGTTTCCCTAGTTGGAACTTGTTCTTATCTTCCATACCTCTACCTGTGTTATATTACTTTGTTCATTAATTTTTAAGCAATCATTTGTCAGATAGGCATTGAGCATGTGATATTGTTAACATCACATAGAGACACAAATGTTTTTAGACATAAAAGTAACATTTTAAAAGTCCACAGTAAGGGATATTTGTTCTAATCGAATTATAAAGAAAACTCAAAGAACAGACACTATCTTATTATTATTTACCATTGCTTTAAAATGTCAAGTATTTATAATATGTTTGTAAAAGTTACAACGTTTCCCTGTGTGACAAATAAACACAGCCAATTTGCGGAAAACATGAAGGTGAAAGAAACCAAAAGATGGGAAGTACTTATATAAATGTAGTTTTAAAAAGAACAATTCTCTGCCACACGATTAAAGATAACAGTAAATTGACAGAGGGAAATACCCTGCTGGAGTGTCTGGGAACTTCCCTAGCAGCACAGCAGCAACAGTTCCTACAGCAGCTTCCTATCGTTAGTTACTTTGTCAACAGATATATGAAAAAGTGACCAACATTACTAATGATTAGGAAAATTAAAATTAAAATCACATAGAAATATCACCTCACACCAGTCAGAATAGCTTTTGTCAAAATGACAAAGCACAGCAAGTGTCGGAAAGGGTGAAGAATAAAAGGGGGACCCTGTACACTGGTGGCAGTAATACAAATTAGAACAGCCATTATAGAAAACAATACAGAAGTTGCCTGTAAAACTAAAAATAGAATTACCTTATGATTCATCAATTCCACTTCTGGGTATTTACCCCAAAGATTTTAAATTAGTTTCATGATGGCATGTCTACATGACTGTGTTCGTTGCAATTATGTTCACAATAGCCAAGTTATGGAATCAACCTAAGTGTCCATCCACAGGTGTACAGAAAAAAAAATATGGTATGTATGCACAATAGCCTTAGAAAAGAATGAAATTCTGTTTTTTGCAAAACCTTAGGTTGAATTGGAGAACATAATGCTAAGTGAAATGTCACGTAGAGAAAGACATGACCCGCATGCTCTCTCTACTACGCAGAACTCACAGAAGCAGAGACTAGGATGGTTGTTACAGAGACTGGAGGGTGCAGAGGATACAATGTTCAGAGGTACAAAATCTCAAGTATCAATAGGAATATGTATTTTGTTTTCCTTTTTATCAGTTTTCTATCTCACACCATGGTGAATATAGTTAATAATAGAACATCATACATTTCAAAATTGCTAAGAGACTAAATCTAAAATATTTCTCACGACAAAATGTTAAATATTTCACATGATTGATATGTTAACTACCCTCATTTCATATTTAATAAATTATGATGTCACTTTGTACCCCATAAATTTTATAATTACAAATTTGATTTTACAATTTGAAAAACAGAACTAAGAGAGGTTTTGACCAAATTATCAAAAAGTTTTCTCTAACACTATTAATCTAGTACATACCTTAAATATACCAATAAAGTTTAAATATTTATTTTTAATATCTCTTTTCTGTACATTTAAAAATCTTAGCCAAATTGCCTTAGACAGAGTTGGACCACAATTTTCAAATGCCAACAAATTTGATCTAATGGGGAAAAAAAATGTTAAGCAATGTTTTTCTTTTCTTAGTTATAGAAAAATTACATTGTTATTTTTTAGCTTAAAAAAACACTTTAAATATGTTTAAATCTATGTTATATGATTGCTCTACAACAAAATCTCTATCTATTACACATTATGCAACAAAAATGGCCACTCTTATGTGCCGGACACCAGTTTCCTTCCATTGTTGCACAATATATGTCAGGTCTAATCTTTCCTCTGAACCGCTATGATCACCACTAAGCAAACCACCCTGTTTAGTAGCCTAAAGATGGTATCAGTGATAATAGTATTTGTTGAGTGTTTTCTGTGTGACAGGTTTGAGGCTAAATGTTTAATATATTATCTCATTTACTCTTCATGGGAGCCAAATCAAATGTAGATAATATTAAATATTACATGCTTTTTCCAAATAATGAAACTGATGTTCTTAAAGGGTAAGTAAATTGCTTTTTAAATTTCTTTGCTACAAAGTTTTGGAGTTAGGATCTGAAGTAAGTGCTCTACCCAGAGAGCCTGCTTTTAGCCATGATAGTACGAGCCCCCCTATCCTGCTTTGGGAGCCCTACGCGGTATTGCCCAGGGTCCAGATTTGGTCATTTTTAAAAATATTTTTCACTGCTAACATAGAGATCTAGCTACAATTCTAACATGAGTAGAGTATTCTTTTACATGTTCCACACTCTGGAGAGGCAAAAAGGTAAACATGAAAGGACCTCTTTGACTTGGTGTCCCTTTCTCTCCAGGCTTATTTTTGACTAGCCTTTGTTTCACATTGATTTTCCCATTATGAGGAACTTCTTGTAGGTTCATTCCTTCTGCTTACTTAGCCACACTTCTATCCCTGTGTTACTGCTGGATCTTCTGCCTAGAAAACTCTATCGGGCTTCATCATAGTAACTTGAAGTATCAGTCAGCATTCAACACAGTTGTCATTCTTAGTAGTATTCCTAATGGCAAAAGCTAAGTGAAAAGCTACCCTATCTCCCAGCATGTCTAACGCCTTGTGCAATGAACTATTTTAGCATTTACTGTATTGATACTCACTTTTTATGTTCCTTCTTCTGTTAGACTCTATATATTAGTGGGAAAACAGTTTCTTTTAAATCTTCTATATCTACCACATTGTTTGACACATCAACACATATTCAGTATGTGTTTATTCTTAAACTGAGACAAACTTTTGGGTGCAAGAGGAGGCAGAGTTGACGGTCTACAGTTCAGACAGGATACTGTCTAAAGCCCACAGTCTCATTCATGTTTAATTATATAGTTTGTCATATTAAATATAAGATGAGAGATTGTTAAAATTGTGGCAGTTCTGAAAGGAACTGAGAAAGCTACACCTTAATCAACACATAGGAATCTCTTTCTGGGTTTCTTTTCCATGCATGCTTTTTTTTTTTTTTATCCTCACAATGTAGATATGAGGCAGGCATTCACACTATCCTCACATAGAGAAGAGGAAATTCAAATTTAGAGAACTTGACTGACTTCCCTAAGATCATACAGCTAGCTGGCAGCCCAGGAACTGAAACCAGAACATCAGACTCTAAAACTCTTTCTAATTAAGTTTATTAAACATAATAACAGAAATTGCAACAAAAACAATGTATTCCACTGAGCCTTCTAATGCTTTAGTGATACTCTGTAGTAACAGACATTTGGGGGAATTGATCGCACTATGTAATTCATCACTGTGTGACAAAGGAAAGGCTTAATTCTGGAGTCACTATCAATGTGATCGTTCCATAACAAGAAATATACATTCAGTGACCATCTACTCAATAGCCATTTACTAATTTTATTTCTGTCATTTAATTTATGGCGTACTTATAGGTGTATGTCATCTGGATTATTCATGTGTGTCTTCAACATAATTTTAAGATTTGCTCTTCTTTCTTTCAGAATACCCTAATATTTTCATTAGAAAAATGTAATTTAAATCTCAAAATTAAGTCATGTTTTCATTTTTGCATGTTCCCTTCATAGCTTTCATTTTTGTCTGTTCATCTTATAGTTTGTTTTCAACTACAGTATTCAGAAACTATAATATAATACATGTATTAAACTTGCTCACAAAGTAAGTCCAAGTTCATATCAGCAAAAATTCAATTTAGTGTTTTTTTAAATTAGACCTAGCATAGGTCTAGAGCTGTGTTCTGTGATATGATGAGGTGAGCAAAGATGAAGTCATATCCCTTCATATTTGCATTCAATTTGTTCTGCAGTTGAATTCAGTGGGAGGTCATATTGGGGAGTTTGTAAATTTTGGATAAGAAATTCAGAAATTATTTGGTATACAGAATAAAGCAGGTAGGTGAAATTGACACTCCTATCCTATTAAACTATGTTTGATTTAGTGTGAATTGGAGTCTTATACTATATACAATCGAATAGCATGAAATCACCAGAGGTTATTATTAGTTAAATATATATGCATGCAAAAAAGAATAAAAGCCTTACAAAGAACATTAGCAGAGAAAATTGGTTTACCAAAAAAAAAAAAAAGTACTGATATAAATTTTAACAAAAAGGAGAAAAAGAAAGAATTGATTTGGAAGTAGGAAACAATTCAAGTAAACAGAAGAATTTAGATTTGTTCCTTCACATTTTTATTAAAATGAAAATATGTAATGAAAAAAAAATAAAGAAAGAAAGAAAGAAATGAATGACAACAGAGATACCATTACGGTGAGATTGATAAAACTTAGTTGCTATTGGATGAGAATGGTAAGGATAAACCAGGAGGTGAAGAGAGGTGGAGATTAAAAGCCTACCAAGTAGAGATTGTAATATCATAATCTCAGAGAGAGGGCAAATGATAAACATAAGTTAGTGGAGAGGTGATTAGTTTAGTAGTTTAGTTTAGAATAAGAATTTGAAAATGCTTCATGCCTGAAGACATATTCTAAAGTTGTCACCTGAAAATGTATTATCTCACATACACATCTATGCCCAAACACCCATAAACACAATCTCCTTGCTCTGCCCAACGGTTAATATGTTCCTACAATAATTAATTATTATGTCATGATTAATAATCCCTTTGAACTGTATAAAAATATTCCTTATTTCTAACATTAGTGTTCTCAATCCATAGATTACTAAAAATATGTGACTTAATTGAAATGTTCATGTCTTTGTAAAACAAAAAGGGGTGGATATACTTCATAAAAATAAAATATTGTCATTAGAATGTTAAATTTAAAAAAATTAAGTATTGTATCTAAAATAAACACCTAAAAATTTTATACTTAAATACCCAAATTTGAATAAGTCTGTGAAAATAACAATACATTAAATTTGTTTGTCACTTTTATTTTGAAAATACTTTCATATACAATTTTTTGAAGGACATGATTTACTATATGTGAAAAGGGTGTTTAAGTTTTACTTATGCAAAAATCTCCATTGTCATGGGACGTTCAAATGCCATTGTATAATCTTGGTGACATTCTTACTTATTATCTCCCCAAATGGTAATTGAAAAATCAATGCTGCATTCTGTTTTAATTTTCTTTCTCCACACCCTGATTCTGATACTATTTCATCACCTCTTGAGGAAGTATTTACAGAGCATTTCCTATGGACAAAACCTGCTCAGGAAGGTGCTGAAGACATAAAAAATGAAAACTCGATTCAAATATCTCAGAAGTCACCTTTTTGTCAAATGAACTTGGCTGCTTCATTCCATGTTGTTCATTTTCCAATTGTTTTTATCTATTTGGTTTATGTCAATTTAGCTAACAATAAATTTTTAATATTTTTTATTTCAAAAATCTTGATAGAACCACTGTATGTTAGTAAGCTGGTTGACAAATGCTTTCATGATCTGCTACATTATAAACTTCTCAGTGCTTCAATTCACATCAGTTACGTGATGGTCAACATACAACTGCTTAAAATCCTTTGAAAATGGTGATAGTATATCACTTAACCGCAATTAATCCTGTGAAACAATGCATCATAGCCAAAGTTCTTTAGATCCTTAAAATGAAGAGGTTAGCCACCTTAAGACTTTATGTAGTCAGTCTTCAGACTATATTTTTTAAATATTATTTTCTCATCAAAGTTTTTGAAAGAAATTGTGTATTAAACAATTTGGAAAGAAACCTTTTAGAAGGCTAGGAATTCAAGTTTCCTATATTGTTAAAATGGGCAGAGACTCATGATTTGGAACTCAGATAAGTTGGTAGGTGAGTGGTCATTCTTTTTAATACATCAAAGATTATTTCTTTCTTGAGAAGATTTTTTTTTTTTTTTTTTTTTTCAAATTTGGTCCTCTAGTTTAACCCTTACGAGAAATCCATAGGAGTGGTGAGCACAATATAAAATGGAAGGAAACTTTTCTTGGTGACAAAGATAGGAAGAATGATATTTTCACAGATTATACTCTAAAGGATTTTAATTAAATAAAGAACAGGGGAAAAAGGTGTATTGAACAAGAACTTGGGTTCAGCACAGATTCTTCACTCAATAGCTATTTGGCATTAGGAGAAAATATTAAAAATTATATCTATTTTCTTACATACAAAATCAAATGTAAAGAGAATGCATGTGTATCTATAACATAGATCTGTTATGAGATTTACTTTATAGGACAAGTGTTCAGGCTGGTGTCTAGCAATAGTCACCACACCATCTTCATTAGTATCGTTACACAACAGAGAATTGGGATCATTTTTCTGACCCTCCTCTCACTGCCAAAGTTTCCCTACTGGAAAAATGTGGCCAGGATCTGAGCTTAGCTAACAACGAGAGAAGACTGTTCGCAGACTCTGTGAGGGAAAAGGACAGGATGTGGTCTCAATGAACATTTTAGAAACTCAATATGGCAGAGTTCCTTCCTTCCTTGGCAGCCAATACAAACAGAGAGGTTCTTTCTAACTGAGCATCAAAATAAAAAAATAAATAAATAAAATAAAGTACTACCAGTTCTGTAAAAAATCCCCCAAGACAAGGCGATATTCATGAATACTTGAATTGATCCAATAAAGTATAGTAAAACAAAACAATATGAAAAACCACACAACAGAATTAAGAAAACAACTAAAAAATGTTAGAAGCTGTATGATATCATTATGATTTGAGATAATACTTTATCTCTTTGCGTGGAGGAAGGAAATGTGAAACGGGAACAATCTGAAATCAGACAACATTGCATGAGAAAGAAAAATGTGATTGCTTAATAGAAACCATGATGGAGTTTAAAAACAACAATCAAGATACAATAGTACAGTGATTTATAGAAGCTAAACTTAATGAATTCAACTGAAACTCCAAGGAAAAATGTACAGAAGAAGAGGAAAAGAAATAAGAAAGATCAAATACAGATAAAAGAAATAAAATGAGACAAAAGCCCAAAATAGGAGCAAAAATAAAAAGACATGATCGAATAATTTATTTTTAAGAAAAAAAAGCTTTATTGGGTTTGCAAAAAATATCCAAAGCTACAGATTAATGCAGCTCAGCAAACATCAAGAACAAGAACACTGAGGAGACCATTGTTTAAATATATTTGAAGAAAATTTTTTATAGTAATAACAAAGAATTTTATGAGCAACCAAGTTAGTAAGTAAACCATACGACAGTGACTTAAGTTTTTGTGAATGAACTAAATATTATGATTGATAATGGGTACAAAAATACAGATTTTGTCAACAAATATTGCATCTGTTTGAGCCAAGCATGAGGGGATTAAAATTATGGAGAATTTTTCTTGTCATTCAAAACAATTTCAATATTCCTTCACTCCATACATGGTGTGTATTAAATGAATGTATTGGTATAAATTTTACACCATGTCAAAAAACTGTCCTTTAAAATGTTATAAAAAGGAAATAAAATGGAAATATCATAATAAAGTAAAGGGAGAAAAGGAAAGGGAAGAAGTGCAAGGCAATTTATGAAATTAACTGATATTTTCACCCAGAGAAAAGGACAACTCATCTTTTCACAAAGCTAAATCACAGAGATTTCCATAGGCAATACTTCCCTGTCTTCATCCAGCTGTTTCTTGAGGGTATGAGGTCCTTGGCCAGGGACCAGATTTTCTAAGGATGAAACCATTCAAATCCCAGAAACCTCATATATACCCTTACCATTTCCAACTATTCCATTACCCACCACTACGCTCATGAGGACATGGTCACTCCTTTTTCATTTTCTTAAACAAGAAACTCTCAAACAAGTTGGCCCTGTGTCCTTGGGCAAGCCATGTCCCTCTCTGGGTTTCCATTTTCTCCCCTAACAAATAGTTGGAACAGATCAAGGTATGCTTATATTTGAATTTCTATTTGGAGGTGGTTTAGGGATTAGGACAGTGATGTTTTTCAATCTTTTCTACCATGTGCTTATTGTAAAGAGGTTTTCGTTTAGTTTTGTTTATTTTTTGTTAATACTGATGCCAGTTTCTCATCTAATAATAGATAAGAATGGTGGAGAAGCAAAGCCTAAAAATGTAAATTGTCTAGGAATAAGGCCTGTTCATCGAGATTTTAAAAGCTGATCATGAGGTAGAGAAAAATAAAGCTAACTTTATTTATTGGACATCAAGAAAGGGCATCCCTGGAAAAACATCCATGAAAATTCAGAGGAGATGTGTTAGGGTTCTCCAGAGAACAAAACTAACAGAAAGATAGATAGATGATAGATAGAAAGAAAGAAAGAAAGAAAGAAAGAAAGAAAGAAAGAAAGAAAGAAAGAAAGAAAGAAAGAAAGGAAGGAAGGAAGGAAGAAAGAAAGAAAAGAGAGAGAGAGAGAATGGAAGCATGGGAACAGGTGGCTTATGTGATTTATGGAGGCCAAGAACCAGAGGAATAAATACTGCAATTCCTAATCCTAATCTGAAAGCCTGAGGAGGGTGAGCAGAGAGGTGCTGGTGTCTAAGGTCAGGAGACAACGGATATCCCAGGTCAGGAACAGAGAGAGAGAATTAGCCCTTCCTCACCCTTTTGTTCTGTTTGGGCTCTTGATAGATTGGAAGGAATTAGGCCTTTTTATATTGGTGAGAAGAGTTTTTTTTTTTTTTTACTCACCCTACTGATCCAAATGTAATCTCCTGCAGCGATACCCTCTCAGACACATGCACCCAGAAACAGTTTTACCAGCTATCTGAGAGTCTCTTAGGCCAGTCATGTTGGCACATAAAATTAAACATCTAAAGTTCACCTTTAGCTGTGGCACTCATATACCTTTCCTTAAACCACAGCTAATCTTCAAATAAAGACAATAACAAGTTTGGGACTTGGGGATATTAGACCTATAATTCTCTTCTGTGAATTTGTCCACATGTCTTTCTCATGGTTTTTTGTCTCTGCTAAATGCTTTCTTATTATAGAAGCACACTCTAACTATTATGTGTAAATTAATATGCCTTACCCTTTCTCTATATTTCTTTATACTCTCTGCTATTTTACATTTCTTTGTAACACAACTGGACTGATTACATATTTGTGTATACATATGCACTGATATAGCTCCATTGTAGAACTGTTCTCTGACATGCACTATGCAGTCAATTAATGTTCATTGACAATATGAGAAAGACTGGAGTTCTCATAAAAAAAATCAGTTTTAAATCTACTTCAAAATGGATCCATTTTCCATTAATTCACAGTCTTTATAGAAGATTGTGGGAGATTTTAAGCTAAACATTATTCAAAAAGGTGTTGATGGGAAAAAAATCATTTTATCAGAAGCACATTTGCACTAGACTGTTGATTATAGCTCAATTTACAATTGCCAAATTGTGGAAATAACATAATGCCCACCAACTGAGGAATGGACTAATAGGCTGTGGTATGTGTATACAATGGAATACCATTCAGCCACTGAAAAAGACTATGACTTTATATCTTTTGTATTAACCTCGATGGAGCTGAAACACATTCTACTTAGTAAAGCATCACAAGAATGGAGAAGCAAGAATCCAAAGTACTCAATTCTGATATGAGGACAATTGATGCTAGTACATGGTGGGGAGAAGGGGAATGGGGGACCAGAGAGAGGGAAGGAGGCAAGGTGTACGGGGGTCTCAGTATGTGACACACCTCCTGGGGGCAGCACACAATTATAAGAAGGACCTTACCTAACAAATGCATTCAGTGTAACCTGGTTCTTTGTACCCTCAATGATTCTGCAAAGATAAATGAATAAATAAACTAATTAATTAATTTGCAGCTAGCAAATCCAACATAAAAAAAAGTGTTGATAAGTGGTAGGACTATCAGTAATCCTCCAAAAGAACATTTTATTTTAACATTTTAGCATCTTTCCCTAATAGACTACCGCCCAAACCTGCATTTGACTTAGCTACCTTAATAGAAATATTCATTTTTCATTTAGAGGTAATATTCATAGGAATATTTTAAAATAAACTATATGAAATTATTTTGTATTGATTAAATAATTGTTGAAAAATATCTGTCAATCATACAAGATACACTTTGAGGGAGAAGGGTTGTTAACTGCTTGGTTTATAACGAGCTCTTATATTGGCTGCCAATCAGTACCATTATCTCAAAACTACTAACTCCTAGCTCTTCATAACCAAACTGCATCAGCAGTATACCTTATATTATGTATGTTTTCCATGGGATGCTGCATTTGTCCATTTTATTTGGACATTATCATAGCCAATATTAAAACTTGACATCTCCTTGCTTCTTATGTATTAGAGTGAATTGAGAGGCACAAATCTGCAACTTGTTCATAAGAAATAAGGAATTCCCCTGCTACCCTTATTTACCCTTCACCTTTGGGCCCTGTATCCCAAAAAAAAGGTTAGAGGCAGTTAAATCAGGTCGAGGTCCAATATCACTGGCTCATTAACCAAGAATCTAACTATTATTCTTCACTGCCCTCC
>CAUYPK010125772.1:0-21938 GCA_963574355.1 Loris lydekkerianus
ATGGTGTACATATATCACAATTTGTTAATCCATTCATGAGTCAATGGGCACTTGGGCTGTTTCCGTGTCTTGGCTATTATGAATTGGGCTGCAGTAAACATTCTGGTGCAAATGTCTTTGTTGTAAGATAATTTTTGATCATCTGAGTATATACTTAGTGGAGGAATTGCAGGATCGAATGGTAGGTCTACTTTTAGTTCCTTGAGTGTTCTCCAAACTTCTTTCCAAAAAGGGTGTATTAGCTTGCAAACCAACCAGCAGTATAGAAGTGTTCCCTTCTCTCCACATCCATGCCAATATCTATAGTTTTGGGATTTTGTGATGTGGGCTAATCTTACTGGAGTTAGATGATATCTCAAAGTGGTTTTGATTTGCATTTTTCTGACAATTAAGGATGATGAACATTTTTTCATGTTTGTAGGTCATGTGCCTGTCTTTGTCAGAGAAGTTTCTGTTCAAGTGTCTTGCCCACATAGAAATGGAGTTATTTATTCTTTTCTTATTGATTAATTTGAGTTCTCTGTAAATTCTAGTTATCAGACCTTTGTCAGAAGCATAACCTGCAAAACTCTTCTCCCATTTTGAAGGTTGTCTGTTTGCTTTACTTACTGTGGTCTTGGCTGTACAAAAGCTTTTGGTCAGATCCCAGTAGTGTATTTTTGGTGTTGGCTTCAATTGCTTGGTGGGGTCCTCCTTGTAAAATATTCTCCCAGGCTGATATCTTCAAGTGTTTTCCCCTGCACCCTCTTCTAGTATTTTTATAGTTTCACGTCTTAAGTTTAAATCCTTTATCCAGTGAGAATCAATTTTTGTTAATGGTGAAATGTGGGGGTCCAGTTTCAGTCTTCTAGAGGTTGCTAGCCAGTTCACCCAGAACCATTTGTTAAATAGGGAGTCTTTTCCCCACTGAATATTTTTGATAGGCTTCTCAAAGATCAAATGACAATAAGTAGCTGGGTTCATCTCTTGGTTCTCTATTCTGTTCCATAAATCTACCACTCTGTTTTTGTGCCAGTACCATGCTGTTTTGATCACTATAGATTTATAGTATAGCCTGAAGTCTGATAATGTGATATCTCCTGATTTGTTCTTATTTCTGAGTAATGTACTTGCTATTCGAGGTTTTTTCTGATTCCATATAAAATGAAGTACTATTTTTTCAAGTTCTTTAAAGTATGA
Organism: Loris lydekkerianus; assembly: GCA_963574355.1. Taxonomy (NCBI): domain Eukaryota; kingdom Metazoa; phylum Chordata; class Mammalia; order Primates; family Lorisidae; genus Loris; species Loris lydekkerianus. The sequence continues at coordinate 1,180 of CAUYPK010125772.1, forward strand.
CTGTGGTGCTTTAATAGGGATTGCATTAAATCTGTAGATTGCTTTGGGTAGTATGGACATTTTAACAATGTTGATTCTTCCCAGCCATGAGCATGGTATGTTTTTCCATTTGTTAGCATCTTCAGCTATTTATTTTCTTAGACTTTCATAGTTCTCTTTATAGAGATCTTTCACGTCCTTTGTTAGGTAAATTCCCAGATATTTCATCTTCTTTGGCACTATTATAATAGGAATACAGTCCTTGATTGTTTTTTCAGCTTGACTATTGTTGGCATATATAAAAGCTACTGACTTGTAAGTATTGATTTTGTATCCTGAGATGCTGCTGTGTTCCTTAATCACTTCTAAAAGTTTTGTAGTTGAGTTCCTGGGATTTTCCAGGTATAGGATCATATCATCCTATACCTGTGAAGATTGAAAGTTTGATCTCTTCTGGCCCTATTTGAATACCCTTGATCACCTTCTCTTGCCTGATTGTGATGGCTAAGACTTCCATTACTATGTTGAATAGCAGTGGAGACAGTGGGCATCCTTGCCTCATTCCTGATCTGAGTGGAAATGTTTTCAATTTTACATTATTCAATATAATATTGGCTGTGGGTTTGCTGTAGATGGCCTCTGTCAATTTAAGAAATGTCCCTTCTATGCCTATTTTCTTAAGTGTTCTGATCATGAAAGGATGCTGGATAACATCAGAAAAAGAAAGTTTTTTTTCTGTGTCAGTTGAGAGAACCATATGGTCTTTGTTTTTTATTTTATTGATGTGATGTATTATATTTATAGATTTGCATATGTGGAGCCAACCATGTAACCCTGAAATAAAACCAACTTGATCATGGTGTATAATTTTTTTCATGTATTGTTGAATTATGCTTGCTAAGATCTTATTGAATATTTTTGCATCAATATTCATTAATGATATTGGTCTATAATTTTCTTTCTTTGCTGGATCCTTTCCTGGTTTGGGTATCAGGGTGATATTTGCTTCAGAGAATGTGCTGGAAAGTATTCCTTCTTTTTCTATGCTTTGGAAAACGTTGTATAACATAGGTACTAGTTCCTCTTGAAAGGTTTGATAGAATTTGGATGTGAAGCCATCTGGTCATCAACTTTTCTTTTTTGGGAGATTTCGTATTGTTGATGCTATTTTAGTGATTGATATAGTTCTATTCAAGATTTCTAATTCTTTCTGGTTGAGTCTAAGAAGGTGGCGTATTTCCAGGTATTGGTCCATTTCCTTCAGATTTTCATATTTCTGGGAATAGAGATTTTTGTAGTAATCATTGAGGATTTTTTGAATTTCTGAAGTGTCTGTTGTTATTTCTCCCTTATCATTTCTCATAGATGATATTAGAGATTTTGCTTTTCTATTTCTGGTTAGGCTGGCCAAAGTTTTATCAATTTTGTTAATCTTTTCAAAAAACAACTTTTTGTTTTGTTGCTCTTCTGAATGATTCTTTTGTTGTCAATTTCATTTAATTTTGACCTAATTTTGGTTATTTCTTTTCTTCTGCTGGGTTTGCGGTTGGAATGTTCTTCCTTTTCCAGTTGCTTGAGATGATCCATTAAGTTGTTGGCTTCCTCTCTTTCTGTTTTCTTGATGAAAGCTTCCAGTGCTATAAATTTCCCTCTTAGGACTGCCTTTGGAGTATCCCATAGGTTTTAATAATTTGTGTTTTCATTATCATTATGTTCCAAAAATTTGGTGATTTCCTTCTTAATCTCGTCTTTGACCCAGCTATCATTCAGCCTAAGATTATTTAGCTTCCATAACTTTGTTTGAGTTTGAAGATTCCTGTTGCTGTTGAGTTCAACTTTTATTCCATGGTGGTCCGAAAAGATACAAGGAATAATTTCTATACTTTTAAATTTGCTGAGGTTAGACTTGTGTCCTAGGATATGATCTATTTTGGAGGATGACCCATGGGTTGATGAGAAGAATGTATATTCAGTTTTATTAGGGTGAAATCTTCCGTAGAGGTCTGTAAAGTCCATTTGTTCTAGGGTCAGGTTTAAGTCTAATATTTCTTTGTTTAGATTCTTCATGGAGGATCTATCCAAAACAGTCAAAGGGGGTGTTAAAATCTCCAAATATCATAGTGAAGGAAGATACCAAGTTGTTCATATCCATTAGGGTCTGCTTTATGAATTAAGGAACATTCTGGTAGGGTGTATGTTAATTATCAAAATATCGTCATGTTGGGTGTTTCCCTTAACAAATATGTAGTGACCTTCCTTATCTTTGTTTATCTCTGTTGGTTTGAAGCCAATTGTATCTGCTACTAAAATTGCAACCCCTGTTTTTTTCTGGTTTCCATTTGCTTGTATTATACAAGTCCATCCCTTCACCCTGAGTCTATTTTTATCCTTTAAGGTAGGGTGACATTCTTGTATACAGCAGATATTCAGTCTGAGTTTATGTATCCAGTCAGCCAGCCTGTGCCTCTTTAGAGAACAACTTAAATCATTCACATTAATTGAGAGAATTGATAAGCCTGGTTATGTTTTTGGGTGTCATGATTTTAGGATGACCAATGACATTTTTAATCCTTTCACCACTGTAGAAATTGGATTTTGTTCAAAATTTTCTGGGTGAGTTTATGTTGGAGGTAGAGCATTGTGCTGGTCATTGTGGAGGATGGGTCTGAGAATATCCTGCAGAGCTGGTTTAGTTATGGAAAATTTCTTCAACATTTCTGTGTCATTAAAGTATTTGATTTCTCCATCGCAAATGAAACTCAGTTTAGCAGGATATAGGTTCCTGGGTTGGAAGTTGTTTTGTTTTAGGAGATTGAAGGTCGATGACCATCTTCTTCTGGCTTGAAACATTTTGGCTAAAAGATCTGCAGTTATTCAGATACTTCTCCCTTTGTAGGTGATGTTTTTCTTACATCTGGCTGTTTGCAGAATTTTCTCCTTTGTTGTAACTTTGGCAAAGTTAATCACAATGTGTATAGGAGATACTTTATTTGGATTGAGTCTTGCTGGAGTTCTGAAACTGCTACCTGAAGTTCTGTATCTCTTGCAATGTTTGGGAAATTCTCCTCCAAAATCTCTTGGAGTAGATCATCTATACCTTTAGGACCATCCTCTTCTCCTTCAGGAATTCCTATAAAGATGAAAGTTTGATCTTTTGGAGTGGTCCCACAACTCTCTCAGGGAATGATCAGTTTTTGCTCTCCATTTGTCTGCCTCTTTGAGTGTTTGAGAATGTTCCAAAGCTTTGTCTTCAGTTTCAGAGATCCTTTCTTCTGTCTCATTAACTTTATTACTGTATTTTGGAGCTCCTCAACTAACTTTTTCATTTCCTTGAGCTCTCCTATCTCTTTTCCCATATGTCCATATCTTTGGTGACTTTGTCTTTAAATTCATTAATTTCTTGAGGCAACTTTAGAACTACTCTTTGGAATTTAATTTCTATCTTTTCTTCCATTCTACTTATCTTATTTGCCATCCATATTCTGAATTCAATTTCTGACATTGTAGCCATTTGTCTGTACATGGCATCTTCAGTTGTATCTCCTTTGTCATTTCTTGAGGTGGGGGGTTGATCTACTCTGGTTATTCATGTTGCCAGAGTTCTTCTGTTGGGTCCTCATCATGTTTATTTTCCACCATTTGGTTATTAGAACTGGTAGGGTGAGATTGAATTGGGGTTCCCAAGTAGTAGAGATAGCAGTTTACCAAAGTGGAAGGCTTTGTAATTGTGGCTTATCTCCTACAGCCTTATAAAGGCCCCTTTCAGAGTTTTGGCTGGAGACTCTGAGGACCTACTTGGTAAGATAGTGCAAGCTAGCTCTGTTTTGATATCAACTAACCTCTACCCTATCCTAAGAAGCCATGGTATTACGTTTAAATCTTGGCTGTGAGGAGATACAAACAGCTGTGGTGCCCAGCCCCCACTCTTCAATTCTTTTCTGCTATAGAACTTCAAAGGTCAACCTCAGAATGTGCCCAAGTGGACAGCCCCAGACATGGGTTCCAATTAAATTGTCTCAGGCAGTGTAAACTCTGCTCAACAGAGAGGGCTTCAAGGGTCTCCAACAGCACAATTGGAGCCACGGATCCACACTCCCACCCACCAGACTCAGTCCACACTGTTTTCTGCTTCTCTGCTTAGAGGCCCAGTTAGAGTCAGGGGCCACGCCAGTCTCAGTCCACACCCAGCTAGCCTTCTGCTTGCCAGACCAGTCGGAGTCAGGGGACCATGCCCCGGCCTGCCAGTCTCAGTCCATTGCCTGGCAAGCCTCTATTCATAGGCTCTGTTGGAGTCAGGGCACTGGGACCTGCCCTCTAGTCTCAGTCTTCATCCAGTAAGTCTCTGCTCACCAGCCCTGCTGGAGACAGGAGACCGTGTTCTAGCCCTCAGGTCTTGGTTTACATCCAGCAAGCCACTGCTCAAGGGTTCTGATGGAATCAGGGGACCATGCCCTTGCTTTCAGGTCTCAGTCCACACCTAGCAAGCCTCGGCTCACAGGCCCAGCAGGGGTTGGGGACCAGTGCTGTTTGCTGAACTCAGTCCACCTGGGGCAAACACTCTCCTGCTGTGGATGCCATCAGAGCTAGGGGTTCTTCACCCTGTCCTGCCAGACACAGCCCGAACCCAGGATCAACACCACCACTGGTCAAGCATAGTCATAACCGGGGGACTGCTCCTCCTCCTGCCAAGTGTCTCTTTCTTCCCACACTCTCTTTCTTCCCCATTAGCCACAGATTCTGTCCTGATGGTTGGCTTTCCAGACTATGCCCAGATCTCTCAGGACAAGACCAAACACTCTGTTCTCTGCAGGGGCAGAACTTCAGACCGCCATGTGAGGGGGATAGGCTGGATTGGGAGTTTGGACTTGTGGGGGAAAATATCTGTTCAATTTTATGCCTGGCGGGGTGGTGTCTAGGTTCATAAGTGGGACTTCCCTGAAAAAGAGACCTGGAGTTTAGTGGCTCTCTCCAGTGAGGTAAAATGAGAGGTATTTTGTTCCCTGCTCATTCGCAGATAGTCTGCAGCAGGTTTCCTGCTTGGGGGAGGTGTTTCCTGTCCTCTAGTCGATAGGCTTTGTACCTGTAATTTGTTTTCTTGAATACTCTTCCTTGGAGTTACAGCTTGCCGAACTTCTTTCTTGGCTCAGCTCCCCACCTTTGGCTTCATAGAGTCCGATTTTGTCCAGTTTTTCTTCCTCTGCTCAGGAGCCTCTGCTGAGGATTGCTACCAGTCAGCCATCTTCCCAGAATTCCTACAATTTTATTATTAAATCATAACTGTATACATTTATGGGGTACAATGTGATTATTTGATATACAATATGGAATGCTTAAATCAAACTGATTAATATAACCATCACCTTACTTATTTATTTTTTGTGGTAAGACAATTACAGTTCACTTTTAGTTGTTTAGAAATACACTCATGCATTGTGCACATTAGTTGAGATCTGGTCAAATGTCCTCTCTCCTCCCACCAAATACCTTCTCCCTTCCCTGCCCTCCTCCCCTTCCTCCTTGTTAGACTATATTTGTGTTTTATCATTTGTAAGAAAGTGTAAGTATTTTTATATTGGTCTCATAATAATATTGAGTACATTGGATACCTTTTTTCCCATTCTTGAGACACTTTACTAAGAAGGATGTCTTTTAACTCCATCCAAGTAAGCAAATGTAAATGATGTAAAGTCTCCCTCTTCTTTTATGGCTGAATAGTATTTCATGGTGTACAGATACCATAGTTTGTTAATCCACTCCTTAAAAAAACCAAGCCAACTATTTTTATTTGGATAAAGTCAGAAAATGGAGACTGGTCTACTTATTTTAGAATTTTGATAGTCCAGTGAGATTAATATGTAAAAACACACTTATTCATTTTCTCAATAGCCACAGTATACATACTTATCAAGTGCCTATGCTGGAATGCTGTATTAAGCATTGCATTAATAAAAAGAAAAAAATACGCCATCTTCTTGGAAGTAGTTTTGAATCTAAGAAATAAATTAGTATTTTCTATTCAAGTTCATAAAATTAATTTTGAAGTGATTTGAAAATTACTCATATCATCAACTGCTTTTAGGTTCAGCTTTCCTCTGCTCCAATCTTCATAGGTACCTCTGTGATGTGTGTGCTACACTGAATTTCAAAAGTCCCTTTGTTTGCTTCATGTCCTCTGCCACTCAGTAAGCTGCTAAATGATTTTGGATGAATAATCAAACATCTAAGAATAGGAAAGGAGAGAAAGTAAAATTGAACAAATAGTAATGAGTTAAAGTAACCCTTATGAAGATGGAAATGATTAGAACAGAAAGACACCGTTTAAGTAAGGCACAGACTAAGATAGCAGACTAAAAACACATTGAAATATTTGCACTTATTCCTCCAAATTTAGGTAGGCACCTTTTGGTGGCGGAGGGAGAAAATGGACGTGAACCCTTCCTTTTAGGACCATCACTCCATGTTTCTTCATTCAACTCAGAGAGGTCCCACCATCTCTAACACCCTCACTATCTCTAGTGGGTCCCACTGCAACAGCCTCCTAGTGTGGCATCCCTGACTATGATGGTCTGAATGCTTGTGCCCTCCAAAATCCATATTTTGAAGTCCTAACTTCCAAGGTGATGGTAGTCAGAGGTGAGGCCTTTGGGAGATTATTAGGTCAAGAGAATGGAGCCCTGATAAATGGAATTCATTTCCTTATAAAAGGGACTCCAGAGAGCTCTCTCAACCCTCCCAGCCTGTGCACACATAGCAAGAAGGTGGTGTCTATGAGCCAGAAAGTAGGAACGCAGCAGACACTAGTCTGGCTTGATCTTAGACTGCCTAGCCTCCAGAACTACAAGAAATTTCTATTTAAAAGCCACCCAATGAGTGCTTATTTCTTTACAACAGCCCAACAGACTAAGACCCTGACCCTTCCACTCAAATAACTTTCCAGATTATAGGCCTGTTGTTTCACCTTCCATTAAAAACCACCCAATGCCTCATTACCATCATAAAAGAAAGGAAAGCCAGTCATTCCAGCCTCACACTCACCTCCCATCTAGTTCATCTGTCACCAAATCCACAGGTAAGCTTCTTGCAGGCCTGGAACCTGCCATGCTGTCTCATGCCTCTTATGAGGACTGTCCCCCTTTCCTCCTGGTGACCCCATCCCCAGCCTTCCAAACTCAGCTCAAGCCCCTTGGAAAGCTTCCTTTCATTCCTTCGCTTCCTTTGTAACTGACTTTATCTGCTTTTCCTGTCTTACTCCATTGGTGTGATTTTGTTTATATGATTGTCTTTCATGAATTGGAGGGAATTGGGTCTGGTTGTGTGTCCTGAGGATACAAATGGCATCTGTCACATTGTTGGGGCCTGATTTGACAACGGGAGTAAGTGAGTGAAGGAGTGACTGGTGACTGTAGACTCCCATGAAGAAAGAGGACTTCAGAACATTTTCTAATGGCAAGGATGAGAGGTAGGAAACATCCTTGAATTTCAACATAGACAGGAACTTATGTTCCAAATACTGTGTGTTGTTCTTAGTGAAGCCCCCTTTCTTTTTCTAAAGCAGTGGCCCTCAAAGTGGAATCCCTGGCCCAGCAGCATCAGCGTGACCTGGGAACTTGTCAGAGATGCAAATTCTAAGACCCCCCTCACATCCACCCAGGCAGAAACTCTGGGGGCAGACCCTCCATCTGTGTTTGAACATGCCCTCCAGGTAAGTCTGAAGCAGCTCCAACTTGAGAAATGGGAACCCAGGAGGCCAAGATTTCATAACATGCTGCTGTTCTAGCTTGATTTCAGTGCGGGTTAATGAGTTTACACAGGCTCGCCTGCAAGAGGGAAAATGCTAGTGACAATCTTCTATTGATTTAAGTGTCTAAGTCCCCCCCATTCAAATCTGCTCCCCCTTTCTTACACTGGATTTCCCACCCTCCTCTGCTTCTGATGGCAGAACAGAGAGTTCTGGAGGATAAGATCTGGAGCTTTTGATTAACATGAAAAGAGATAACTGGAATGGAAAAAAAGGCCTATTTGTGTTGGAACAAGTCCACTAGCCTCTGGGTTTGTCATGCTTTCCTAGGGAGAGGGAACAAGGCAGCAGTTTGTAGAGGGCTGATCACTGCCTTGAAGTCAGGAATAAGTTAGGGATGCCTGGATAATACTCTTCCCTTCAATGCCCTAGTAAACTCCTTATTTCTCCTGGGCTTTAGATCCATCATATGTGAAAAGCACCTACCTGGAAGTATGATGAGGATCAAATGGGACACCAGGGGTGCTGGCAATAAACATGTGTTAACCCATTCCTTCCCCCGCCAATTGGTAGCAGGCGTGGCTTGGGCCAGATTTGCAAGGGGATTTAAGGATAGAGCAGATTTAAGGATAGAGCCAGGCCACCTATGGTGTTCCAGCAAGTTTTGGTGACACAGGGACCCTGGTAGGGTTGCCAGATAAAATACAGGATGCCTGGTTAAACTTAAAACTACAGGTAAACAATAAATAATGTTTTAGTATAAGTGTGTCCTATACAAAACATTATTATTACACTAACACATTATTTTAGTGTAAGTGTGTCCTTATACCAAAACATTATTCATAATGTATCCGAATTTCAAATTCAACTGGATGTCTTCTGTTGTTATTTGCTAAATCTGACAACTTTGGGGTAGAGGAAGCTCCACGGCAAGACATTTCTCTGCCCTCTCTAATGTTTTAATAAAGGTCATGTCTGAGTAGAACATGCTGGGCACATCTGATGGGGAAAATCCAGAGTTGGAAGGTCACTGGGTAGTGTAAGGCTGGAAGAGGAGTCCCACCTAATGGCCTTGGGAATGTGGGGGCAGCACGTAGGGGCAGGATGAGGCCAGTGATGGTCGCTGCATTAGATTCTTGCCTCCCCCAGCAGAAGGGCAGGACGCCCCCTTCCTCTTGTTCCCCACCTCAGGCCCCTCTGGAGCTGAAGTTGTGGTCGCTGTCCCTCTCCTGTGCCCTTGCCGCACAAGCACAACCGTTAAGTCAGATGAGGTGTTTACAAGCAACGACCCTCCTTTCGGATTCTATGCCATTATTATTATTTTTTCAAACTGGTATTAGTATGGTAATACATCTAGCAAGTGAGTTGGAACTTAAAATGTTTGCTTATTTTTCACCCCTTTGAAAATGCTTAGCAGTTAAATTATTTAAACTAGAAAGAGAGGAGGGAGTGAGAAGGGAGGGCTGCCAGCCCCAGGCACAGCCAGGGGAGGGTGCTAAATGTGGCTATCAGGAGATTAAAGAACCAGGGAAAGACTCCTTTGATCTAATGCTTGTCAGGGCTGCAGTTAGATCTTGGAGACGCTACACTTGGCCACTCCTCCTCCTTCGGTGTTGCTTTTTCTTCCCGGACACCTGGAATTCCTAGACCAAGGCACGCCCTAGAAAAGGCCTACAAGGCTATGGGAAACCCAAGTGTGCCCTAGGACCCAGGGACATAATCTCTCTGGAGGAAAACCCCTTTATGAATACAGTTGCTTTCACTCATTGTTTTGGTGGGGGGTGGGGAATCAAGGTAAATGTGAACCCCACTCCCTGCCCCCTTACACCTACAAATGCATGTCCTGCGGGGTGAGCTGTGGTTTCACTGCTTTCCCTTTGATACAAATAGGAAATGTTCCAGTTGGCTGGGACTAACTTTGGGTTGTCTGGATTTTCCAAATGTTTGGGGGCAGGAAACCCACAGGTCTGTCGAATCTGAGCAAAGCTGGCTTCACACCCAAACCAAATCCTACCCTTTCTGATTTCTGTGCTGACAACAACATAGGACTACACAGTGGCAGTTAAAGCCCTCTCTGTCTTCCAGTTCCTTGGAAAAGCTGCCTCTAAGTAGGCTCAGTCTTATTCTGAGAATTATTTTACACATTTTGTACTAGTGCAAAAAGTTCAAGAATAATGGGTGCATTTCTGCAGTTGAGCCAAACATTTCTGCCCTATTGGTCTGTGTGTGATACAGAATGTCTTGTGGTTTCAATGTTTGTTTCCTTAACGGACAAGATTTGATATGTGTGTTTCCTAATCCTGAGCTATTGAAATATTGATTCTCATCCTGACCTGGCCTCCTGGGAACGGAGCCAGCCTATCTGTATCTCTGGCCTCTGAATTTAGACTGTCTCCCTGCTGACCGAGCCTGTGAACACCAGGATGAGATTAGCTTTGCCTGGGGATGGGAAATGTAAACCCCTAGCTGTCTGGCCTCATTTCTATTTGACAGCACGGGGAAGCCATTCCCAACATTTTTGTCCAGTGTTATCATGTGTTTACCCTAGTAACCCTTTTGCTTCTTTTTTTCTCTTTGATTTCAACTTATGTAGGTTATCCAGTAAAAACAAGAAAAGAAATCCTAGGTAAAGATTCATTCCAACTTCTGACTAGGATTGTCTGAACAATGTAAAATATTTTACAAGGAATTCTAGAAAGATGAATAATGTATGCCACATCTCAAATGTATCCTTACGTAGAAAAATATTAGAGGCCTTTCCATTACTGTTGTGACCTTTGAGTGTTGATACATAGTAAAAGATGGTTTGGGACACTGCTGTCATAACCTGGTGCTGGGCACGGCATCTGATGGGCTATAACTCCATCCCATTGGAGGATGAGGATGTAGGGAATATGTGTGCCGAGTGATAGTCTATCATCCATTCATTCAACCTCTTCACCATGATGATATTTAGGAAAGGGAGCAAAGGTAAGCCCAGAGAAGCTAAATGTCTACTAAATATTGCTCAACTCCCTTCCTTCACCCCACCTCTTCTACCACTTCCCTAGATGGGACCAACACGTAGTTCACCTGCATCAGGGTGATAACCTCCTAATTGTCCTCCCTTCCAATTTTCATCCTCTTTATCAGCAGTCCCCAACTATTTTGGCACCAGGCACTGGTTTCAGAGTTCATGGAAGATAATTTTTCCATGAACTGGGGGTTGGGGGTGGGACGTAGTTTCAAGATTATTCAAGGGCATTACATCTCCACCTCAGATCATTAGGCATTAGATTCTCATAAGGAGAGTGCAGCCTGGACTCCTTGCATGCACAGCTTACAGTAGAGTTCACGCTCCTATGAGAATCTAATGCTGCCACTAACGTGACAGGAGGTGGAGCTCGGGTGGTGATGTGAATGATGGGGAGAGGCTGCAAATACAGATGAAACTTCTTGCTCTATGCTAACGCTCTAAACTAAAGCTAGACAGAGGGTTTGAAAGCGCCTACCTGTGTACAATCCTCTCTAGGGCTCCCTCTTACCCTAGTCCCATGTCCTCACCTAAACATACATGGTTACCCACCACTTGACACATCTCCCTCTGCCAACTTGGCTTCCTTCCAATTCAATCCTTGAACTTCACCATCTAGAAACACTGAGATGCTATTTTCCACTTTTGCCTTTGCTCGTGTAGTTTATTTTTCTTGGAGGTCCATTTCTTTCTCTTCTCCCACATTTTTCCTCCTTTGTGACTGCACTCAAAGACATCTCCTCCAGGAACCTTTCCACAGATGCCTCCTCTCCCTTCTGCACCTGCTTTTGCTTCTTTCACTGCCTTTGCCACATTGACTGACCCATTTGGCCCTCCTCTCTCCTGACTATACTGGAGAATGTGTAGTCCCCCAGCCATTTGGCCCTCCCATCTCCTGACTACACTGCATACTCCAGAGAGTAGAAATATACCTTATTCATTTTTTCAACCATAATGATTTAGTGAATAAAGCAGAGACAGTACTCATGCCCTTCTCTTGCATTTAGTCCAAACATGTAGTATCTTTCCAACTAAATGCAAGAGAAGATGCTGAGTGTAGAAGCAGAAATGATAGGGGCAAGAAGAATTGGGGCATCAACAACATTCTGGTTCCAGTAACAACCCTTTGAGGAAAGATAATTATCTCCATTTTACTGATGATAAGGAAACTGAGGTCTTAGCAATTAACAGTTTGTCCACTATGAGCACCTCCAGTAAAGGTTCGGGGAGTAATAAGGGTTTGTTGAATTGAACTGGTTACCAGAACATCTGCAAGCATCCTTCTGGAGCGGGTTCATCATTCAATCACATGTAGGAAGGGGTTCTCTCAAACCCATCTAGTTCATCGTCATCTTTGTGTAGGATTTTTATCCTAATGGTAGCAATTTGAAGCAGTATGATTAGGTAACAGTCTTCTGGGTTTAAGAAATTTATCTATTAATCCATTCAGCAAGTATTTATTGAGTACTTTTTATAGACCAAGCACTGTGCACATGGGAATTTGATTTAAAACAAGAAAACCTGTTCCACTGAAGCTTTTGTGCAAATAATCTGCTTAGAAAAATTCCTTTAATGATGTGGAATATACTAACCATTGACTCAGCAGTGAATAAGATATTTTATCAACTGGACTTGTATAAGTCATGCACACTGGTAGTCATGAAGCCAAAAGCATTTATGAATCACTAAGGAGTTCCTGGATCTTTTAGGTTTGTTAGTTGTAACACAAAGGGCGATAAGCATGAAAAAAATTAATAAAAACATATTTGTGGCTCAGAGAACCACTAGGACAGCTGGAGGACCAGGCTTGGGAATTGGGCAGAAATGAAGACAAGCAATGGGTTTGATTCTTGGCTAATACTCCTCTGCAGAATGGGCAGTGAGGACACTGTCTGGGCTGTTCTCACCAGCCACTGATGCTGGACTCAGGGGTTGCTAGTACCATTGGCACCACCAAAAAATAATTACTCTCCATCTTCACATCCTGATGTCACTAGTTCCTTTTCCTTACAGGGACATACAATTGGTGAGCCCTGTGCACACATGGGCTCATGGTCTGGCTTGCAAGGGATTCTGGGAATGTGGGTACCCTACTCTGTAGTCACAGTAGAAGATTCTGTCTCTGCTTTCCCAGGAGACTTATGTATGGGGGGATTCTCCAAACATAGGAAAGGCATCTGGACAGCCAAAAACATGACCAATATCCATTATACTCATAAAAGACTTTAAAAAATATCTTAGAACTGAGGTATCTCACCAATGGCCACATCATACAATATGAAAACAAATTAATATTTACTTTTCCCTAACACTAATTACTGAACTGCTTTTGGTCATTAGGTTCACCTAATTTTATAGAAATAGTTTCTATCGAAAGTGTTTTATAGAAATAATGATCAAATTTAACCAAATGCCTTTCTTTCTGGAGGTAATAAAAAATGAAAAAAAAAAATTGGAAAACAATGTATTATGACAATATGTTCCTCCCTCCTTCCCTCCCTTCCTCCCTTCCCTTCCTTCCTTCCTTCCTCAAATGTTTATCAAGTGCCTACTATATGCCAAGCGCTTGGCACTATGAAAATCAAAGAGAAATAAATATGACATGTCTTGACCATCAGGTTTTCTCTAGCATCATGGGGGAGAGCCAAACATGGAAATGTTAGTGGTGCTAGTATAGAAATGTACACAGGGTTCATTTGAGACAAAAAAGCTGGAGAGCTTGTGACGGAACTGAGAGGTTAAAAAAAACCTTCACAGACAATATGACACTTGAATAGTCTTCAAGGCTGTAAGCGGTCATTAGGCTGAAAGCAGGGGGACATTCTCAGGACAAGCAACTCATGTTGAAAGAATGGGGACATGAAAGGAATGACTAGTTAAGGAGCTTCTGAGGGCTGGGGATGGCTGAGATGCAGAGTCTGGGCAGGAGGCCAGACCTGGAGAACCAGGGCCTGAATAAGGGACAGGGAGTAGATGTCGAGGAGGCCCAGGTGCCAGGCACAGGGTTTGGGAGAATATCTAGATGCGTGGAGAGTTAGGAAAGGGTATTACATGACAAGATTTGTAGTTTTTAAAGATCTCTTTTTTTAGGATCTTAGGGATGGCAAAAAAAAAAAAAAAAAAAGTCTCTTTAGAGCTTTAATGGCAGTGAGGGTTTTTGGAACAGAGCCAAAGTCAGGGAACCATTTAGGAGCTGACTGCAGTCCAGGCAGCAGATGGGAAGATCTACGTACTGCAGTAGCAGCAGAAATGGGAAAGAAGAGAGGAAATGGTTTTCAGGAGCTGGAATCTCCTAAAAGACTCTGTAGGTCTTCGTCCAGCTGGGAGGAAAGACTCGTGGCACCATGCCCCAACCAGAACCAGGGAGGACAGGCAGGATTTTGTCTGGGGAGAGGAGGCTGGTTAGGTGGAGACAGGACGACGTGTTAGGTTTTGACCATGCTGATTATGAAATGCCTGTGGATTATCCACATAGAGGAGATGGAACCTGCCTGGTTGGAAATCAGAGACCAGAACTCAGGAGAAAGATCCCAGAGTAGGGTCAAAGAGAAAAAGATTTAGTTCTTTAGTTTCTTACCAAGAAACCTCTAGTCTCTCCTGGTGACTAGGAGAAACCTAACAACATAGGTCCCCAAGTGCTGAACTGGAAAATTCAGGCTTAGTTTCTAAATTCCAACATAGGAGCTAAAGCTTGCACCTTCCAAAAACTCAGTCTTGCATTTGGTAAGAGTGGCAAGTTTGTTTTGTTGGGTTTGGTTGACACTGAGTCTCACTCTTTCTCAGTCCTGGAGTACAGTGGCATCATCCTAGCTCACTGCATCCTCAAATTCTTAGGCTCTAGTGATTCTCCTGCCTCAGCCTGCCAAGTACCTGGGACTACAGGCACGTACCACCATACCGGCTATTTTGTTTGTTTTTTGTAGAGAGTGGCTCTCTCTGGCTGAGGTTGGTCTCCAACCCTGGCCTCAAGTGACCCTCCTGCCTCAGCCTCCCCGAGTGCTAGGATTACAGGCAGGAGCCACTGTGCCCACAGAGTTGCAAGTTTTAACAATGGAAAAGACACCAGTCGGTGGTTCATTCTGTATCGTCTGCATAGATTCAATCCATCACTTGCTTTGTGATGGGGGTGAATTAATATAGAGTGGATTCATTCCTCTGTGCGAAAGGAGAATTAAATAATCTTCATGGTCTCTTTTGCTTCTAAATTAGCCTGCATGACTGGAACCCCACCCAGGGTACAAATGAAGGGTACACATCATTTTGATTTTCAAATTAAAACTGACTTGAGCTTTAAGAGATTGACAGGGTGTCCAATCTCTCTCTCTCTCTCTCTCTCTCTCTCTCTCTCTCTCTTTCTAAATTCTCCAGATGACTCACTTCAGGCAACAAACTCCTTTTGGAGAGAAAACAGCTACCTGTGACCAGTCAACTAGGCAGCTCAGTCAGGGCTGCTGTTGCCGTTGTCACTGCCTCACTGACCAGCCACCCACACTGTGACAGTGCAGCACACTCCTTCTCTCCCACAACAGCACCCTCACTGGCAGTGAGGACTCCTTGCAGTGAGTAGCTCTTCAAGGAAGCATTGGTGGTCTGTTCCCAAGGCCCATAGCCCTCGATTTGCATTTCTTTGCTCAGCTGTGTCCTCGCAAGATTTGTCCCTGCCTGCAGAACCCTACAAGAGAACCCCCCTCCATTTCTCCTCTGTTGTGGAATGATGGATATGTTTCTAGATTCAACCCTTGACAGCATCACGAGCTCCCCCTTGGAAACAGTTGTGGTCTTCTGCCTGCAGACCTGGGTCAGTCCACCCCAACCTACCAGAGAGTAGTTTGTGAACTTATTCACTGACTTTAAAGTTATTCTTTCCAGAGCAGCAGAAACCTCCCAGAGGACTTACTATCTCTAGGATGGAGAGGTGGCTGGCAAATTTTAGATGGCCACTTTCATTCATTTCATTTTAAAAGGAAAACAAATGTGGTTAAGGGCACTAAGAGAAGGGAGGATGAGGAAGGAGGGATATGGAAATCCTACTCTGAGAGGTAAAACTTGTCAGTCAGCGTCCCATAAAGTAGACACAGTCACTGGTTGGAAGTCACTTGCCAGATCCAACTTTTCATCTGAGTCTGTGGGAAGTTCCTGTGGCACGTGAGTAGGCTGGGGGGTGTCCATCTTCATGACAGAAAGGATGGGTGGTGGTCACCACCATCCACCCAGCCTTCACGCAGCCACATATGGTGGCCACATGCTGTGAGCAGCCCTTCCCACTGTCCCTCCTCTTAGATGTGAAAGGGAGGACCAACCACAGACTCCCCAGAGGGCCGGAGTGGGAGTGACCACTCCGCAGCGTCACAGGAGGGTGGGCGAAGCTGAGTGATTTTCAAAGGAGAGAAAGGGCAGCTTTGCAAGGCAGCATGGAGAGAGCAGGCTGGGACGATGCATAACCGGGCAAAACAGTCTAGGAAAACATCACCATTGCTTAAGCAATCATCCTCTGAACATGTGTCATCGAACACGGGACCATCTTTACCTGGCAAGAAGGCAGCTGAAATCCATCATTTAAGGAGTTTCTCTCTATGACTGAGCCCAATGTGGCCTTTAACTGATAATCATCCCATAACAAAAAATACTGACATAGTAGCCTGACGTGCAGGAAAATTTCATTTACTTCATAATCAGATGAAAATGTTTTGGGGAAAGAGCCAGAGAATTGGCTTATATTGAATATTTTTTTGATGCCTTAAATTTAAACAGCTGTTTTTTTTCCTTTTCTGTTTTTTCCCTTTTTAAATATGTAGTACTGTAACTCCACTACCCTGTTCAACTTTTTGAAATGAAGGCTTTGGGTTTTATTGGAAAACTGCACTTCATCATAAAGCTGGAATATAATATTTTCAACTTAGTCATTCTCTAAAGATGAACTCTTCGAGAATCAGGATCCTGTTTTTGCTTCTCGTCCATCTTGGATGTTCAGCAAACCATAAAGACAGAACCTGGCAGGTGGACTTCAGCCAACAGACTGGTTTAAGGAGCAGGAAATACAAGCAGTCCCTGAGTTACAAACATCTAACTTACATCTGATTTGTACTTATGAACAGAGGACATTACAGCAAGTTCCCAAATTATAAACATCAACTGACATTCAACTCACAGTTACAAATAGAGGCTACTACAGGTAATAGGTAAATATACCGTTCCAACTTTCATACAAATTCAACTCCAGAACAAACCTACAGGCTACCTCCCATAGCTTAGTGGCTGGGGTGCCAGCCACATACACCAGGGCTGGTAGGTTTGGTCCTGGCCTGGGCCTGCCAAACTGCAATGACAACTACAAAAACAGCAACAATAAAAAACAGTTGGGCATTTTGGCAGGTGCCTGTAGTCCCAGCTAGGCTGAGGCAAGAGAATAGCTTGAGCCCAAGAGTTTGAGGTTGCTGTGAGCTGTGATGCTACAGCACTCTCCCCAGGGTGACAGTGTGAGACTCTGTCTCAAAAAGAAAAAAAAAAAAAAAAAAAAAAAAGAACAAACCTACAGAATATATCAAGTTTGTAAACTTTGTAACCTGGGGACTGCCCGTATACACCTGGTGGTTTCAGGGCCTTACCTCCCATCTAATGCAAGCCTAAGAAAGTGACTCACTGACCCCTGGTTTCTTAATCAGAAGTTTGGAAGAATAAAGCCAGTCAAAAGGAAAGGTACCCTCTTGTAACTAGTGGTTGCTATAATTCAAGTTATTAGTTAAGGAAGGTCTGTTACTCAGGGCAAAATAATCAGAAGGCGGTTTTGGCAGTTAAGTCAAATGCACTGCGGTGGTGAGTTTTTCTCCCTTTCTGGAAAACAAAACCACCTCGGGCGAGTGTTCCTTCCTTCTCAGAGAGCGTCTTGACTGCCGAGAGGAGAGAGCAAACAGCAAACAGCGAACTGCGCTGTTGACTCTGTCAGTGGGTTAATTATGAAAGCTGTTAGAGATGATAAAAAGCTGGCACACTCTCAGTTCATATCGACGAAATCCCCGACATTGTCAGAGCTGATGTCTGTTCAATACTGAGAAGACGTGCTAGAGGCATTTAGGGGAAACGGCCGACCGAGGAGACCTGCAGTCCAGTACGGGCTGTCCCATGGGAGCGTGAGCAGAGCTGATGGGCTGGAACGCCACATGCCTTTTCCTCCCTGTAAGTCAGGCAAGCAGAGGTGTTCAGGGTCTCAGGGTAGGTTTGAAAGCCCAGTTCTCTCAAAATAGAGCGATCACGGGGGGAACACGGCTGTAGGAGCCCGGAGACTGGGTTTTCTGGTCCCAAATGTGCAACTAATGTGCTGTGTCGTTTGGGATGGGGACTTTGACTCTGCAGTTTTCCATTTCTGGACTACATGTACCTTAAATAGAGTCCAGTCTCAGAAACACAGTAAACTGACCTTTCCTATGTAGCTTCTTCCTTTGGAGGAGAGATGTCCAAACTCCCACCTGGGATGGTAGGAGGGCATTACCTCTGCACCTGCTGGGCTGAACGTGAGAGAATCCCTCCTGCTCCAGCTGCTGCCAGGGGCTAGGCAAAGACAGGATGCTTGAGGAGTCTGAGAGGAAACGGTGGGGGGGTGGGGGGGCTTCCCTGTGTAGGCAAATCCTAAAAGCCAGCCTCATCCAGGAAAAGCTTAGCTCAGTGCCCTGCTTCTCTCTGGTCCCCACTCCCTTAGAGTGCGTCCCTTGGTGCCACCATGAGCCTTTTCCTCACACTACCAACAAGCACACGGTTCTTGTGAAATTGCTTAGCGGGGCGGTTTCTGTAGCTCAGCGGCTAGAGCGCCAGCCACATACACCGGGCTGGCGGGTTCGAACACGGCCTGGGCCAGCTGAACAATGACAATGGCCACAAAAAAAGTCGGGCGTTGTGGTGGGTGCCAATAGTCCCAGCTACTTGGGAGGCTGAGGCAAGAGAATCACTTAAGCCCAAGAGTTTGAGGTTGCTGTGAGCTGTGACGCTATAGCACTCTACTGAGGGAAAAGAGTGAGACTTTGTCTCAAAAAAAGAAAGAAAGAAAGAAAGAAACAAAGAAAGAAAGAAAGAAAAGAAAAAAAAAAGGAATTGCTTAGCAGAAGTGGAAAAGGAATAAAGCGTGTTCTTTCTAGACCTGGAGTAAGCCTCCACACCCTTCTCCCATTCTCTCCTGGGGAGGCCATAGCTGGTTCATTCCTGGGAGGGACTGGCCCAGGGCAGGAGCCACCAGCCTAGTGAGTAATGAAGAGGGAAACAAAAGGGAAGGGACCCTCTCAGGTGGCCCCGGGGAGGGAAGGGGCTGTAACCGACATACTCGTGGTATTTTCAACACAGGTCCACAGCATCTCAGGGATGAGTTCACAGCATGCTTCTCCGAGGTCTTTTCTGTCAGCATTTGACCGTCTTTAGTGGCCTAACCTCTAAATTTAATCCTGTGATATTTTGGACTCTCTCAAAGTCTTGTTTGATAAAAGGGAAAAATACTGACTCCCAAAGATGAGTTCATAGAGCTGATTTTTTAATTTAATCAAAATAAATATAAATAATCCTGCTTCCTCTAGTGTATGAAAGTTTTAAGACAGTTATGTCCATTATTTCACTTTGCAGAAACACAGGTGACAGAGACCTTTCAGGTTTCAACTTGCTCAGTTTCTTGGTGTGGCTGGGAGCACTCATTTGTTTCCATCCACACAGATTTCACATTTCTAGATTTTTGTGTATCTCAACACTTGGCAACAAGCAGCAAGGATGCTGGAAGAAGTGGCTAGATGGTATATTAAAAAACCCCAGTGAACATGTGAGGAAGGAGAGAGACCAAGAAGTTACATGGAAGGGCCACAGGACATCCTTGGGAAAGTCCTCACAGCAAGAGAGGAAGAAAGGGATGACAAGGGTTTCAGGAACTGAGTCTAGAGGTAGAGGGAAGCTCAACTCTGGGAAAACGTGCACACCTTGATGTAGATAAGGGCACAATCCCAGAAGTAGCTTCTACGCCTAAGGACTCTATTGCTTTTTAACAGTGCCAATCTGGGTAGTAGGAGACTCTATTAATTATTCCTCTCTTGTTCATCCAGTTTACAGTTCACATTTCTCCACATGATCATCTAGCTTAGTTGAATTGACTAAATATAAAGGGGAAAGGTAGTGAAAATCTGTCATCATAATTTTAATTGGCTTTTTTTTTTGTTTTGTTTTGTTTTGTTTTGTTTTTGAGATAGGGGTCTCACTCTGTTGCCCAGGCTGGTCTCAACTCTCCTGGGTTTAAGTGATCCTCCAACTTCAGCCTTCCAAGTAGGAGCAACTACAGGTCACTATGCCCAGCTTGACATCGTATTTTTGACAGGAAGTCATGCAACTTCCCAGTACATACACCATCTATTTCCAAGAGTTCTTTCTTCCAAGCCTCTGCATATCATACTCCCGTTACATCTTTTCTCTGTTCAAAGTCTGGTGTGTCTCTTTGGGTCTGTGGACTAAAGGGCAGACACCTGAGCTTGGCCCTTGTAAAGGCTGCTAATTGCCTACATCCACATATGTTCTAGACAAACTCAAAAATACAGCAAACCTGTACTGGACATTATGCATTGCTTTATCCAGCCCCCATCTCTTTTTCTCATTCCTTTATCCTATGAAAACCTTATTTTCTTTAGATATCCACTTATCCCTCGCATAGAAGTACATCTTTGAGAAAAGTCTCTCTCTGCATTGGCACCCCCATGTCCAAGGTGGAGAAGGACCAGCCTTCCAGTTTAGATGTCTGTGAAGACCCACTTCCAGGGATGTTGTTTTTTTTTTTGCCACCTGGTCAGCACCCATCAGACTGTTCCCAGTTGAGTGAAAGTACAAGAAGAGTGGCTTCAGAGTCTAGCCAGCTTGCTGTGGCTGAGGGTGACAGCACATCTGAGCCACTTGTGCCACCACCCTCCTCTGTGGAAAGTGCCTCACCAGTACTTGAGGCATCCAGTTGGAAGAAGCAGGTGTCTCATGATTTTCTGGAGACCAGGTTTAAAATCCAGCAGCTTCTGGAGCCTCAGC
>CAUYPK010125773.1:0-10156 GCA_963574355.1 Loris lydekkerianus
AATGGTGCTGGGTGAACTGGCTGGCAACCTGTAGAAGACTGAAACTGGACCCACAGCTTTCACCATTAACTAAGATAGACTCTCACTGGATTAAAGATTTAAACATAAGACATGAAACTATAAAAATACTAGAAGAGAGTACAGGGAAAAACCCTTGAAGAAATTGGTCTGGGCGAGTATTTTATGAGGAGGACCCCCTGGGCAATTGAAGCAGCTTCAAAAATACACTACTGGGACCTGATCAAACTAAAAAGCTTCTGCACATCCAAGAACACAGTAAGTAAAGCAAGCAAACAGCCATAAGAATGGGAGAAGATATTTTCAGGTTAAGTTTCCGACAAAGGTTTAATAACCAGAATCCACAGAGAACTCAAACGTATAAGCAAGAAAAGAACAAGTGATCCCATCGCAGGCTGGGCAAGAGATTTGAGGAGAAACTTCTGTGAAGAAAACAGGTGCACGGCCTACAGACATATGAAAAAATGCTCATCATTCTTAATCATCAGAGAAATGCAAATCAAAACTACTTTGAGATATCAGCTAACTCTAGTAAGATTAGCCTATATCACAAAATCCCAAAACCAGAGATGTTGGCGTGGATGTGGAGGAAAGGGCACACTTCTACACTGCTGGTGGGAATGCAAATTAATACTTTCCTTTCAGAAAGATGTTTGGAGAACACTTAGAGATCTAAAAATAGATCTGCCATTGGCAGAATGATTGATCTGCCATTCAATCCTATAATTCCTCTACATACCCAGGGTATATAATTCCTCTATATACCCAGAAGACAAAAAATCACATCATAACACAGTTATTTGTACCAGAATGTTTATTGCAGCCCAATTCATAATTGCTAAGTCATGGGAAAAGCCCAAGTGCCCATCGATCCACGAATGGATTAATAAATTGTGGTATATATACACCATGTAATATTATGCAGCCTTAAAGAAAGATGGAGACTTTACCTCTTTCATGTTTACATGGTTGGAGCTGGAACATATTCTTCTTAGTAAAGTATCTCAAGAATGGAAGAAAAAGTATTCAATGAACTCAGCCCTACTATGAAACTTATTTATGGCTTTCACATGAAAGCTATAACCCAAGAATAGGGGGAAGGGGGAGAAGGAGGGGAGGGAGGGGGGAGATGGGCAAAGGGAGGGTGATTGGTGGGACTACACCTGCGGTGCATCTTACAAGGGTACATGTGAAACTTAGTAAATGTAGAATGTAAATGTCTTAACACAATAACTAAGAAAATGCCAGAAAGGCTATGTTAACCAGTGTGATGAAAATGTGCCAAACGGTCTATAAAACCAGTGTATGGTGCCCCATGATCGCATTAATCTACACAGCTATGATTTAATAAGAAAAAAAAAAAAAAAAGACTCCGTGAGGACACAGTGAGAAGGCACCTTCCATGAACAGGAAGTGGGCCCTTGCCAGACACCAAATCTGCCAGAGCCTTGCTTGATCTTAGACTTCCTAGCCCCCAGAACCATGAGAAATAAATTTCTGTTGTTTCCAAGCTATCCAGTGTTGGTATGTTATAGCAGGTCACATGGACCAATACAACCACATACTTATCAGTGTGCTAGGCTCTGCCTTGGCAGCAAAGAATGGGGCCTGTTCCTCGCCTTGAAGGGGCCTGCAGTCCTCAGCAGGAGGACACACACAGGGTCCATGTCAGATGTCAAGCTGCAGCCCTTGGGGAAGACCAGAGGGATGTGCTCAGTGTTTCTGGAGCCCAGAGGAAGGACGGATTGATTCCTTGCAGATGGGAGTTTGGGTAAAACAATAGCTTGGGAATTTCCGCGGAGAAGGGGTGCTTGATCCTGGACTTGATGTTTGCAGAGGGTTCAGGCAGTGAGAAAGATGAAGTATCAAAAAGGGATGATGAGGCAGAGAGAAAAGCCGAGCATGACCGTGTGATTGTACCTGGAAGGTTTCCAATGAGGAAACATTTTCTGGGGGAGACGGTCTAGGGTGGGTGGTCAGAGAACAGGGGAAGAACTGGTGGGAGGTAAGCCTGTAAAGGTATCCGAGGCCAGATGGTGAAAGGGCTTAATTATCAGGCTAAGGAGGAGAGCTTTATCATATACATAGAAGCAGGCAGAAGGAATTGACTAGAAAAAAACAAACAAACAAACAGAAACAGCCCTAATATCTATTGACTAATAAACCAATACATAAATACCAAGATATATCATCATATACAGACTATACATATGGTTTATAGATAGTATATGGATAAAGTTATCTGTCTCTCTAGTTTTAGTTTATTTTCCTTTTTCCAAAAGTGAATAGGGTGAGAGTGTGGTCTACTCACTCTGCTGACCCTGTAGTCACAGTGGTTAGCACAGTAACACCAAAAGTACTTGGTAAAATCTTGAACTTGCCTGGACGTACGAATAGGGCTATAATCACTGTCATTTGATGTTTGCTGAATGAAGAAAAGGACATACATCTTTAACATGGAGGAAGGTGGGTGGCTTCCCAAAGAAGGTGGCATCTAGCCTGATGGTTATAGATGAGTACAACTGAGCTCTGTGGAAACGGGCCGTTACCAGCTGTGGGAGCCAACGCGCAGGACACAGCGTCCCCGTCCAGTATACAGCACAGTGTTGAGGAGCGTGAACTATGGAGACAGCGTGCTGCCATTTAATGGCTGGGGGCCCCAGGCAGGCTCCTGACACTCTGTGCCTCTGTCCCTCATCTGTAAAAAGAGGACATACAAGCACTTACCTTATGGGATGACAGTGAAGGTGTAAAGTGCTGACCCCAGTACGCACTGCATACATGTTTGCTCATATTAACAGTGTCCTCGGGCCCCGCATGCCATCTGCAGAGCAAACCCACGAGGGCCCTACCACACGTAAATCGGTTCTTACTCCACATACTGTCCCTGAGCTGTCTGCACGAGTCTCTTGGACACTGTCTCTTGGGTCCAGTTGAAGACCAGAGAGCTCGGGAGTCGCTTCTGAAGAGAGGCGTGAATGACTAAGCAAAGGGAGATGAGGGAAGCAAAGAACGTGCGGAATGCCTGGATTCAGAAGGGAGTGTTGCGAGATATTAATGAGCAGGGAGATCTGGAGGAACCACGTCAAAGCTTTCTGAGACACGGAGAGCAACACCGGGGGGACGTGGCAAAGAGAGATCAGAAAGGAGGGATGACAGGTCCCTGCAGGCCTGGACCAAGTGCAACGCAGACTAAGCAACAAGGCCAGAGGGGCGCAGCGTGCCTTGTTAAGTTCCTTAGCAAGATTTTCCATCCGCAGTGGCTTCCTGGCAGGCCGAGGCAAGGCTCCAACCATCACAGGTTACCCAGAAGCCACCAGAGAAAAATGGAGAAGGACAGCTTTGAAGAATGAGCATGGTCCCCAATGTGATGTGGTTGCCATAGAAACCACGCTAGACCTAGCCAGGAGGGGTAGTGACTGTCCTCAGAGCAGTTAACAAGCCATTAGACCAAACGGGAAGGTGCTTGCAGTTGAGTAGAATGAAGCCGCCACATCACAGCTATCTGTTTGCCGAGATCAGAGAAAGGAATAGCTGTAAATCAGCCAGACCACTGCAGCCATTGAGTTGAGTTCAGGGGAGCATGACAAGATAACCTGTGAATCAGAGCCCGGGGACCACATCCCAGAAGTAGATTCTCAAAAGAGGGATGGCTATTTTTTGTTTGTTTGTTTGTTTTCATTTGAGGGTTCAAACAAGGTTAAAATAAAAGAAAGCAAGACTTTACCACTAACAAACACAAAGTAACTAACAGTGAAGTCCTAGCTGAGAAAAGTGCAGGAAAGCAATTGAAAAAGGAAGATTTCATGTGTCGCTCAACATTCATTCAAAACTGAACATACAGTAGGCGGCTTTGCAGCAAGCAGGAAGATCCAAGCTTCCAGAGACACCTACTGCCTAGTTCAGGATGGCAAACCCAGGGAAGCAGGATTTGGAACCAGGTCCCTCTCTGGACAGGAGCTTTGGTCCTCCCGGGTTACCTCTTCAGGGAGGCATCCACGGGAGGCAGCTGGTGAGTAAGTACCTGGCTAATCATCCACTCTGAATATACAAAATAACCATCCAGACGAGCCATTCATTTACAGCTAGACTCATCCTGTGCAAAGGTGCGAGGCCCCGTAGGTCCCCTCTGCCTTCTATCAGGGCGTCTATTTGCACAGGTAGGTGGTTGCCTAACACCTTAGGTCCTTAGGTCTAGTTGGTTCTTGATTCTATGAAGCCCTACCACCTGCCTCCCCATCACACCTGGCTGATGTTTAAAATGTCACATCTTGTTTTTGCATATGATGTTTCCTGGACCCAAAATGAGGAAAACGCTCATTTTCAGTTTAGCCAATCTTTATTTTGCTTCAAAGCTCAGCTCAGCTGCTTCATTCAGAATGAATGAATCAGCTCATTCATTCATTTACCTGCTCATTCATTCTTTCAGTGAGAGCTAAGTACTTCCCAAGTACCTGGAGACCTGCTGTGAGTCCATCCTCTGTGCTTCCATCCACCCCACAGTCCCTACTCACAAAACATGGTTCTGGGCGGGCATTGTTCATTGATGTGGAGCTCATTCAATTTTAGATTCCTTAAGGGTTAATTGTGTCTTGCTCACAGCCTAGCATACTTTCTAGAATTGAACATATATCAGGTGCTCAATAAATGATTATTAAAGAATAAATAAAAGAATAAATGAATGAATTACATTTCAAATTTCATCCAAGTTGCCGTATGCTGAAGGGAATTTTTCAAGCCATTGAGTTGGTCTGGGATGAAAGGTCCTCAAGTGCATTGCTTAATAAAAAGAGCTCTGGGTCAAATGAAAAATCTAAAGTCAATATGAAATTGATCCTCATCAGCACTTTCTGCTCCAAACATGTAGACAAAGGGGCATTTCTGAAACATACATATTAGCATTGCATTTTCCGCTCCACAGACCCAGCAATTGTTGTCACTGCGAAGTCCAGCTCTCATTAATTTATGGAGCACCCCGCCTAATCAGCAACAGGCTGATCTGGCAGCATAAATCAGAGACCAGCCTAGAATTTGGGGGAATCTCTAAGCTACACA
This sequence comes from Loris lydekkerianus, assembly GCA_963574355.1. Lineage (NCBI taxonomy): Eukaryota > Metazoa > Chordata > Mammalia > Primates > Lorisidae > Loris > Loris lydekkerianus. Next base: position 5,074 of record CAUYPK010125773.1, read on the forward strand.
CAGCAATTTCCTTTTGTGCTCTTTTCTCTTAGAAGTCGCTGACCACTATTACAGTTATGCTGAATGTTCAAGGACCCTTCAGAATCATTAGCTGACCAGTCCTTTTCAACTGTACAGGGAAAGAGGATGTGGACAACAAAAATAACACATCTGCACTGCACCTTCTAGGGACTCCCATCCCATCTTCACTCAGCTTAGCATCCAAGTAAATAAAGATGGGAGGAGGAAACAGGAAGTAGATGAGAAATAACCCTTCTTATGGGAGGAAATGCCATGCAGAGAAAGGACCAGATGTACTAGGTAGGGCAATCTTGCACTCAGTACCTGTACTTGTCATTTGAGATGACTGTGGTGACAATCTGTTGAATCTGGCTTCAGATGGAGTTGGGGAAATGATTCGGGAACCCATGTTGGGCAGACTTTCCTTTCTGATTCTGTAGCATCAGCAGTGGCCTGGCCTGAGTGCCCCAGTGCCTGCTTACGCAGAAGTATCTGCTGGCAACCTGTAATGCCTTTGCCTTAGAATATTTTTCTTGAGTATCTATTATAGAATATTTACTTTAGGTTTCCTCTTTCTCCTCGTTGATATGCAGGTGGGACAATGAGTGGATCTTGACTGATACTCAACTGAACTCAACAAAGAAAAGTGGAGGGAAAACTTCCCAGGAGAAGCGTCTCCAACTTATAGTGTAGTCACAGAGATGCTTCTGGGCTAAAGCTCCAGACGGTCCCAGTGCTGGTACGATGGGGGGTAGGGAATGATGTTTATAGAAGATTTCCTAGTTGAGGAAATGGTTGTGGGCCCACTTGGTTTACATAAATCGTGACCTTTATGATACAATCTCTGGTCGCCACCTATACTTTCCTCTCTGGACTTGGCACAGTTTCAGGCTGTGACTTACATCCTTTGGTTGTTCCCACCTAGGAGACTTGGGATAATTCTCTGCCTTCTGAGTCACTCCTGATCCAAGGCCCTTATTATTTCTACTTCAAGTTTTTAAAAACTTGATTTATTTTTTCTGTTTACAAAAGATATGCACACTCATCATAATATCAGCTTTAGAAGAAAAAATAAAGAGAAAATTAAAAGCATAAGGATAAGGTTATCCTGATATGCAGAGATATTCCCTTGTAATATATCTTTTTTTGTTGTTGTTGTTGTTGCAGTTTTTGGCCTGGGCTGGGTTTGAACCTGCCACCTCTGGTATATGGGGCCAGCACCCTACTCCTTGAGTCACAGGCACTGCCCCCCTTGTAATATCTTAGTGCCTTGTCTTCTGTCCTTTTTAGATGTCTATGAGCATGCACCTAAACACGTGCTTACATACCAGAATTGTGCTGTATTTAAAGTTCTGAAGCCTGCCTTTTGTCCAGATATCATTAAGAACATTAGAAATTCTTCAGAAATATGTTTTATTTAATAACTGGCATTGTTTAAGTGTGAAAAACTTTAATGAAACCCTTTGTATCATTTTTGAAAATTTGTCTTCCTTTCAAAATTGCAAATAATCTGAAAATAAATTTGTATATTCACAAATCTTTGGGGTATTTTGTTTTTGTTTGTTTTTAAGACAGAGTGTCAAGCTGTTGCCCTAGGTAGAGTGCTGTAGTGTCATAGCTCACAGCAACCTCCAACTTGAGCTCAAGCAATCCTCTTGCCTCAGTTTTTCTATTTTTAGTAGAGATGGGGGTCTCGCTTTTGCTCAGGATGGTCTCGAAATCATGAGCTCCAGAAATCCACCTGCCTTGGCTCCCCAGAGTGCTGTTATTTCTAGTTTTAGGATAGAATATCAGAAGAGAAATCCTGGGGTTACAAGACTAGCCACACACACAAAAAAAAAAGATGGAGACTTTATATCTTTTGTATTAACCTGGATGAGGTTGAAACGCATTCTTCTTAGTAAAGTTTCTCAAGAATGGAAAAGCAAGTATCCAATTTACTCAATACTAATATGAAGCCAGTATATGATCTAATATATTCCCACATAAGAGAAAAAACTCAATTCAATTCAAGTTGGGGGAGGGTAAGGTAAGGGGAGCTGGAGATATGTCCCACTTAATGGGCTCAATGTAAGGGTACATGGCACACCTACTGGGTGCAGAACCCAACTACAATGGGGACTTTACCTAACAAATATAAACGTTGTAACATAGTTGTTTGTACCCTCATATTAATCTAACATTTTCTTTAAAAAGGATGTGAAAAAAATGTTATAACGTCATTTCAGACATTCTGGATAATTTTTATTAATTAAATTCTCACAATAGAGTTGCATTCTACCCTGAAAGTATATTGAAAGTACCTTATTTTCCTTGAAAAGATTTTCCTTGAAAAGCCCCTCAAAGTGGTAGTAAAGGGTGATCTTTTATATGATCTTGCATGTTTGTGAGTAGGAACTGAGTTTAAGGGGACATGTTAAAACAAGACTATGACCCTTTCATTTTTTAAAAATTATTTTTAATGGATACATAAGAATTGTGCATATTAATGGGGCACAGAGTAATATGACACATGTATGCAATGTGTAACGATTAAATCAGAGTAATAGCACATCCATAACTTCAAACATTTTATTATTTATTTTTTGGGGAACATTCAAAATGCCCTCTTCTTTTTGAAATTGTGTAATAAATCATTGCTAGCTCTAGTCACTGTTCAGTGTTATAGAATACTGGAAGTTATTCCTCTTACCTAGCTGTAATTTTATATTTGATCCTTAACCTCTCCCTGTCCCTTCTTACATCTACCCTGCCTAACCTCTAGTACCAACCACAATTCTACTTTCTACTTTTGTTATCTCCCATGAATGTGACTATTTCGTGTTTATCTTTCTGTTCTGTCTTATTTCGCTTACCATAATGTTCTCTAGACTCATCCTTGTTGCTGTAAATGACTGGATTTAGTTCTTTTTTATGGGTGGACAATTTTCCTTTGTGCATATTTACCATAACGTCTTTATCCATTCATCTGCCGATAAACACTTGGGTTGATTCCATATCTTCAATATTGTGAATGGTGCTGCGATGAACATGGGGGTGCAAATATCTATTCACCCATGTCATTTGTTGTCGTGGGAGGATAGCTACGCTACATTTCCCAGTCCCCGAACAATTAAGTTGGGTCAAATGACTGAATTCTGCCCAATGGAGTATGTGACAAAGGCCTGCCTGCCATTTCTAGAAATGGCCCCTAAAAATATCCCAAGTGTGATCTTCCTCCCCTCTCTTTCCTTGTCTTCAGAGAGCTCTGAGACCATGTGTAGAAGATGGCAGTGACATAGATGAGATAGAAAAAAATTTGGTCCCCTGAAGGATGGCATTAAGCATCATAATACACTTTTGATATGTTTAATCCTACGTTGGGAGGGATCGTTGGTTAAGGTGGCTAGAAGTTACTCATTCTAACTCACACAGTCAGTGTCTGATCTACTCACTGGTGTCCTCAGCTGTCCTTTGTCCCCTTCACAGTTAAGACCTTCATCCCCCAAACAGGCCTATTTCTTCCCCATAAGAAAAGTCCAGTGCTACGCAACAGCCCTCCCAAACAAAGGCGTTTGCACAAAAGGAAAAAAAAAAAAACAAGTGGAGTGTCTCAACACAGTCATGTCTCTTTTTCCTGCTGATGCTAATTACAGTTTGCTAAATGTAAATGGGGGAAACATCTCACCCACCCAAAAGAGTTCCAGACGCAGGCCCATAGTCTTCAAAGTCACCTAGGAGGAGAAAGACGTTCCTCTTTTAGAGTTTTATGTGGTAAACCTGTGAGGTAGACACAGACAGGTGTGCTCATAGGAAAGGTGAGTTTGGAACTGCACATCTTCCCAACCTTAGGACCTTTCCCTCGGTTCTTGCTTTGATGCAAGTTGGAGGCAGGAAGCAAAGGCTTTTAGAAGACACTGCCTGGCTGGTGTATGTGGGGGGTAATTACATGTGTGTGCGGCGCTGTGGAGGCAGTCTGGGAATGCAATTATACAACTAATTATATTGAAATAACAAATCTGAGCTTCCCGAAAGGGCCCCGCCCATGGCACTACACATTGTCACTTTCCGACACCCTCATCCTTCCTTCTATTCTGGCATCACTAGTTGAATCCTTTCCCCCCATGGAATTTGTTCTCCTCCTCATGGGATATCATCAAGAGCCCCCTCTTCAGTGAACCCTCCCTGGTTTCATAGCACCCATTCCCACCCAAAGGAATGGGTCTTTCCTCTCCGTTTTTGCAGGATTGTTGCCTGTTCCCTGTTATGCCACTTGCAATGTCTAGACCTCAGTTGTCAAATGTGGAGAACAAGAGTCACGTATTCCCGAGGCTCTATGAGTCTTCAAAACTATTATTTTATTTGTCAAATATACTTTAATAAATATAAAATATTTATTATATATTGGATACTTTAATAGTACGATATAACTCTCTTAGATATTTTAAAAGGATGTTTTCAAAAGACTTTAAATCAATGTACTAAATTGAAATTCAATATGGAAACAACTTTCAAAGTGGTTTTGTGAAATTGCACATTCAAAACAATAAAATTTCAAAATGGGGGGGGGAAACCCTTTGTTGAATCCTTAGGAATAAAAACTAAATGGTTTAAAACTATTATGGGCCCACATGGTTTTTCACCCTACCTTCTTCCCCTGCTACCCTTATTTACCTTCACCTTTGGGCCCTGTATCCCCAAAAAAAGGTTAGAGGCAGTTAAATCAGGTCGAGATCTAATATCACCAGCTCATTAACCAAGAATCTAACTATTATTCTTCACCGCCCTCCATAGCACCAATGATGGGTAAGATTCCCAAAGCGGGGACAACCTAAGACAGGATATAGAGAGGCTGCATGGTGGATTACATTCATAGTACCCAAAGACGGGTAAGATCACTCTGCATTCAGTCAACCTAAGACAGAGACCAAACCATTGATGTTTGTATCCCCATGACAGGTAAGACTGAAATTGCAAGAGCAGGCAACCTAAGACAGGGGCTATGTTTTTCCGCCATACAAAAAACAAAAGAGGGAATTGTTGGGCCCTGCCATGTGCCTGAGGCCTAGTGCAACTTCCCGAGCCTGACTAGAAGTAGATCCAT
>CAUYPK010125775.1:0-51477 GCA_963574355.1 Loris lydekkerianus
CATCCTGATTCCCAAACCAGGAAAGTATCCAACAAGAAAGAAAATTATAGAACAATATCATTAATGAGTATTGGTGAAAAACTATTCAATAAGATCATAGTAAACAGAATTCAACAACAACACATCAAAAAATTATACACCATGATCAAGTTGTTTTTATTCCAGGGTTACAGGGTTGGTTCAGCATACACAAATCTATAAATATAATACATCACATCAATAAAATAAAAAGACCATGTGTGATTCTCTCAATTGACATGGAGAAAGCCTTTGATAATATCTAGCATCCTTTCATGATCAAAACACTTAAGAAAATAGGCAGAGAAGGGACATTCTTAAACTGATAGAGGCCATCTACAGAAAACCTACAGCCAATATCATACTGAATGGTGTAAAATTGAAAACATTTCCACTCAGATCAGGAACGAGGCAAGGATGCCCTCTTGTCTCCACTGCTATCCAACATAGTAATGAAAGTCTTAGCCATCACAGTCAGGCAAGAGAAAGCAATCCAAAATAGGGTCAGAGGAGATGAAACTCTACTCTTCACTGGTGATATGATCCTATACCTGTAAAAACTCAGGGATTCAACTTCAAAACTCTTAGAAGTGATCAAGGAATACAGCAGCGTTTCAGGATACAAAATCAATACTTACAAGTCAGTAGCTTTTATATATGCCAGCAATAGTCAAGCTGAAAATACAGTCAAGGACTCTATTCCTTTCACAGTAGTGCCAAAGAAGATGAAATATCTTGGAATTTACCTAACAAAGGGCATGAAAGATCTCTATAAAAAGAACTACGAAACTGAGCAAAGGAATAGCTGAAGATGTTAACAAATGGAAAAACATACCATGCTCATGGCTGGGAAAAATCAACATTGTCAAAATGTCCATACTAACCAAAGCAATCTACAGATTTAATGCAATTCCTATTAAAGCACCATTGTCATACTTTAAAGAACTTGAAAAAATAATACTTCATTTTATATGCAATCAGAAAAAACCTCAAATAGCAAATACATTACTCAGAAATAACAAATCAGGAGGTATTATGTTAACAGACTTTAGGCTATACTATAAATCTATAGTGATCAAAACAGCATGGTACTGGCACAAAAACAGATCATTAGATTTATGGAACAGAATACAGAACCAAGAGATGAGCCCATCTACTTATCACCATTTGATCTTCAACAAGCCTATCAAAAATATTCAATGGGTGAAGGACTCCCTATTTAACAAATGGTGTTGCCTGAACTGGCTGGTGACCTGTAGAAGACTGAAACTAGACCCACACTTCACCATTAACAAAAATTAATTCTCACTGGATAAAAGATTTAAACATAATACATGAAACTATAAAAATGCTAGAAGAGAGTGCAGGGAAAACACTTGAAGAAATTGGCCTGGCATAATATTTTATGAGAAGCCCCCCACCCCCACCCCGGGCAGTTGAAGCAACACCAAAAATAAATTACTGGGCTCTGATCAAACTAAAAAGCTGTTGCACAGCCAAGTGCACAGTAAGTAAAGCAAACAGACAACCTTCAGAATGGGAGAAGATTTTTGCAGGTTATGCTTCCAAAAAAGGTCTGATAACTAGAATCGATAGAGAACTCAAACTAATCAATAAAAAACAAATAACCCCATTTCTATGTGGGCAAGAGACTTGAACAGAAACTTCTCTGATGAAGACAGGCACATGGCCTACAAATACATGAAAAATTGCTCACCATCCTTAATCATCAGAGAAATCAAAACCACTTTGAGATATCATCTAACTCCAGTTAGATTAGCCCACATGACAAAATCCCAACACTACAGATACTTGGTGTGGATGCGGACAGAAGGGAATGCTTCTACACTGCTGGTGGGAATGCAGGCTAATGTGACCTTTTTGGAAAGAAGTTTGGAGAACATTCAAGGAACTAAAAGTAGACCTACCATTAGATCCTGCAGTTCTCTAGAATGGCAAGTATCTCTAGAATGGCAAGAAAAGTATCCAATGTACTCAATACTGCTATGAAATCAATATATAATTACCTGCACACTCATATGAATGGCAGGCAAAACATAACTATAGTCCAGAAAGTAGAAAGGAAGAGGAGAGAGAGGGGCGGGGAGGGCACATGGGAGGGTATTTGGAGGGACCTCACCTAATGTGCATGATGCAATGGTACATTTCAAAACTATTAAGAAATGAGTATAATTGTGATGGATTTGTTACTTAGTTCAATGTAAGCATTTCACATTGTATATCAAAGCAGTACTCCATAAATGTATCAATGTACAGTTATAATTTAATAGAAAATAATAACAACAATAAAAAGTAAATGTTACCTTAAAAAAAGAAGAAAAGAAAATTAGGTCAACTTAAGGAGATGGTCAATGTAGAACTTCCATAATTGACTACCTCCTTAAATTGACCTAATTTTCATAGACTGGATATACACCACATGTACATATCAGTACAGCAGATATAGTTTCTTATGTTGAGTATCTCCAACATATGTTGACCAGCTTGTTTCGGTTTCTTAGGTGGTCAATTTACAGAGGTTCTAATTATTTGCTTCGCTTAATAATATGTGATTAAAAAAACCTGTGGTGTAATTTTAGGGCTTTACCTTCTTGGCCCCAGTCTTGAGCTGACTCATTCTGGGTTCATAATTCTGTGACCTTGGAAATTTATTTTGCTGCTTCACAGAAATTTAAATCAGTTTAGAAATCTGCTTTTTAAATGTCTTGTCTTAGAACTTTCTCTTTGTTTTTCTTAGAATGCATAGAAGATAGGGGCCAACAGTGATTGCATCGTAATCAACAGTGATTTTAATCTAAAAAATAAAATCTTTCTTTTTTCCCCAGATTAATTTGAGGGCATAGAAGATTAGGTCATATTGTTTGTATTTGTTAAGTAAAAATCCAAATTGTAGTTGGAATCCTCATTTTTTTTAGGCATCAAGAAAAAATTACCTGGCCGGGTGCCGTGGCTCATGCCTGAAATCCTAGCTCTCTGGGAGGCTGATAAGGGTGAATCACTTGAGCTCACAAGTTTGAAACCAACCTGAGTAAGAGAGAATGTGACCCTGTCTCTACTAAAAATGAAAAACTGAGGCAAGAGGATCACTTGAGCCCAAGAAATTGAGGTTTCTGTGGACTATGATGCCATGGCACTCTACTAAAAGCAATAAAGTAAGACTCTGTCTTAAAAAAAAAAAAAAAAAGAAAAGAAAGAAAGAAAAGAAAAAGAAACTACCTTAGAGGTTTTAGTGTTTACTATTTGGACTTGTGTTTTTTCTCATGTAATCTTAGGACAGCATTGCCTCTCTCCATGCCTGCTCCTTTCGATGGCTAATATTTTTAGGGAATCAAAATATTTTTAAATAGCTATTTCTCTGAATAATACCAAAGAACTTGTGGTTTTGTTTTTTTTTTTTTTTTTCCATTTAAAAACCTGGTATATGAAATAAGTAGATTTTAAAGGGCCTCTACATGGTTCAAATCTTACACACTGAGAATGGGCAGCTATCTAATGTAAGCTATTAGTAAACTATTCAAAGATCCTGTGGATGTTGAGTGAGCAAAATGACAAGGAGACTGATATGTCAAGAGAATGTGTAAGTTCTAGACTGGGGCATTCTACCCTGAGATATGTTCACTCTAGGCTAAGTGTTCTTTTTTTAATTTTTTGGTTGTTAGTTTTATTTTTAGAGATAGGGTCATCCACAGTCACCTAGGCAGGACTACAGTAGTGCAGTCATAGCTCACTGCAACTTTGAAATCCAACACTGAAGCTATCCTCCTCCCTCAGCCTCCTGAGTAGCTGGAATTACAGACTCACGCCACTGTGCTGGGTTTAGGACAGATGTTCTAAACTGGGATTGATGGTCCCCTGAAGTATTATTTCCCAAGGCTGACTGAACCCAGAACTAATCCAAAGCATAAGGATTCATAGGCCCCATTCTTGGTGTAAGGAGTAATGCTTAGAAGTATATGTTCTTTCTTTCTTCCTTTCTTCCTTCCTCCCCTCCCTTTCTCTCCCCTCCACTTCCCCTCCCCTCCCTTCATTTTGAGACAGAGTCATGCTTTGTCAACCTGTGTATAGTGCTATGGAATCCTCATAGCTCACAGCAACCTCAACTCTTGGGCTTGAGCAGTCCTCTTGGCTCAGCCTTACAAGTAGCTGGGACTACAGGTGTGTACCACAAGGCCTGGCTAATTTTTCTTTTCTTTTTATTTTGAGACAGTATCACTTTGTTACCCTCGGTAGAGTTCCCTGAGAACTCTTAACTCATAGCACCCTCAAACTCTTGAGCTCAAGCAATTCTCATACCTTAGCCTCCCAAGTAGCTGGGACTATAGGCACCCGCCACAACTCCCAGCTATTTTTAGAGACAGGGTCTCGCTCTGGCTCAGGCTGTTCTCGAACCGATTAGCTCAGGCAATCCACCCACTCCGGCCTTCCAGAGTGCTAGGACTTATGCCTTAACCACTGCACCCAGCCCTAAATGCATTAACTTTTAAATACTTAAAAATAGCTACTGTATCATATCATAAAATTAATGGAAATTGTGAATCCCATTTGTTCATTGGAAAATTCAGCTTCCAGTTTGTTGCCTATATCATCAGAGTTTTTTCAAACAAGGAGGTAATGGCGAAATAACTGTGGAGCCTTCTTGACTTCTATTACACAGGAAACAGATGTTTGCCAGATGGAAATGAACAAAACTGGTGAAGAAATCGATGTCTTATTCAGTTTTCCAAGAGTATAAACAATGAAATGATTAGTAAAAATTGGAAAATATGTTTTAATATTCCTTTTAGACTAAAAATGCCAGAAAATCAGCTATATGCACACATGAATGGTATGTGTCTTTGAAGACAGTATGTTTGACAAGACTGAAGACTGAAGGCAGTTTATTCTAAATTCAGTTTTTTTGTTTGATTTTATGATTATTACCTTTTTTTTTTTTAAGACAGAGCCTCAAGATAACACCCTGGGTAGAGCGCTGTGGCATCACAGCTCACAGCAACTTTCAACTCCTGGGCTCAGGTGATTCTCCTGTCTCAGCCTCTTAAGTAGCTGGGACTACAGGTGCCCACCATGACACCCAGCTATTTTTTGGTTGTAGTTGTCATTGTTGTTTGGCAGGCCCTGGCTGGATTCGAACCTGCCAGCTCTGGTGTATGTGGCTGGTGCCTTAGTTGCTTTGAGCTACAGGTGCCAAGCTGATTATTACCATTTTAACATATGCTTTGCATTTATTGTTGCTGTGTAATATTTCTTCTTCTTCTTTTTTTTTTTTTTTTTGAGACGGAGTCTCACTGTGTTGCCCTTGGTAGAGTGCTATGTCATCACAGCTCACAGTAGCCTCAAACTCTTGGGCTCAAGTGATGGTTATGCCTCAGCCTCCCAAGTAGTTTGGACTACAGGCGCTAGCCACAACTCCTGGCTATTTTTGGAGACGAGGTCTTGCTCTGGCTCAGGTTGGTCTCAAACTTGTGAGCTCAAGCAATCCACCTGCCTCGGCCTCCCAAAGTGCTAGGATTACAGGCATAAGCCACTGCACCCAGCCTAAAATCTAGGTCTTGATTATGTTTTTCATAAAATAATTTTTTTAATTATTCTATCTTTTTTGTTTGATTTTTGAGATAGGGTCTCACTTTGTGGTGTGATCATAGCTCTCTGCAACCTCATATTCCTGGACTCAAGCCATCTGCCTGCCTCTGCTTCCTGAGAAGCTGGAAGTATAGTTCAAGCCACCATGCCCTGCTAATTCTATTTTTTAGTAGAGATGGAGTCTGTCTCTTGCCCAAGCTGGTCTGGAACTTCTGAGCTCAGTTGATCTCCTGCCTCCCAGAGTGTTAGGATTATAGGTGTGAGCCACCAAGCCCAGCACATTCTGTCATTTTTTTAAATTATTTCTTTTGTGTGTGTGTGTGAGAGAGACAGAGTCTTAATATGTTGCCCTCAGTAGAGTGCTATGGCATCATAGCTCACAGCAACTTCCAACTGTTGGGCTTAAGCAATTCTCTTGCCTCAGCCTCCCAGGTAACTGGGACTACAGGTACCCGCCACAACACCCAGCTATTTTTTGTTGCAGTTGTCATTGTTGTTTAACTGGCCTGGGCTGGGTTCGAACCCGCCACCCTCGTTGTATGCAGCTGGCACCATAACCATTGTGCTACAGGCACTGAGCCACTTTTTTTTATTCTGTCATTTGTTAAATTTGAAAATAGAGCTAGCTTACAGTTGATAAGGAATGTGTAAGACCAAAAATGAAGGCACAACACGTCACCAATTAATAATAGTACTATTAATATTAATCAATATTTCTTAGTTGCAATTACATATTTGATTGACTTAGCTATTGTAGGTTGTCAAAAGTTTTGTTTAAGTCCATGGTCCCAATATCTTAGTTTCAAATCTTTTCAAATCTGATAATCCTTGTTTTTATTAAAAGGCAAATTACTGTCAATGAATATATATTATTCTCACTGATCAATATGTATTTTTTTATTTTCATTATACTAGTTATCCATTGTTGGCACTTAGTACACCCCACCCCAAAATATGACTTCTGAACGCCAGAATATACCATCCCCAAAATATATTTCTTTAACATGTTTTCAGCTGGTTATTGTGAAAAACTGTACACACAGGAGTTCCTCTGAAGAGCTATCCATTTCCAAATGAAGGGGAAATCTGTGTTTGTAAAAGTTCTATGTATATCAGGAATATGGCTGCTCTAGACAATTTTTATTATCTGAGAAACTTTTTATCTATGTAGAAGACTATCTTTAACCATTATATATTTCCTCTCCTTACCCTCCTATTACTTGTATAGTTATCACTCCCCAAGGTACCAATCACCTATTTCTTTCTGGCTCTCTACATCAGTGTTTTTCAACCTTTTTTAAATCTCATAGCACACTTGAACCTATAGTTAAACTTCCATGGCACAGTTAAATTAAGTTGATCCAAAAGAAAGAGTACAACAAAGAATATACTTAACTGTCCTTTGAACTTCTTTTAAAAATAATATAATGATCTTTAACATTTTTTCACATTGGGGTGGTGCCTGTGGCTCAAGGAGTAGGGTGACAGCCCCATATGCCCGGGGTGGCGGGTTCAAGCCTGGCCATGGCCAAAAACTGGGGTGGGGTGGGATTTTTTTTCTCACATCACATTCAAAATTCTCTCAACAGCACACCAGTTGAAAATTACTGCTCTAGATATTGTGTAAGTTTCAATCTGCCTCTTCTTTGAGTCTCATACTTTGTAGATTTCTATGTTTATGTACATCATTAAATATGGTTTCCCCTTTTAATCTTACTTATGCCAGTTTTAATATATAGTCCAGCCAAGGAATCTATAAAAGTCTTTGTTCATTCCTCTGTGCCATTTTGGAATTTTGTTGGAGTTCAAAGTTTAGTAGCTTATGGTTTCGAAATTGGCCCTTCCGTTCTTTATGGATACCTATAAGTACCTATTTTTAATTTCTGACAACTTCTGGGTTTTTTTCAAAGATTACCAAAATGGCTCTGAGTGTGTGTGTCTACCAGTTTAGTAGTAGAACATGTAATTTATTTCAACCTATCAAAATTTGCCTTGGGGCAGCACCTGTGGCTCAGTGAGTAGGGCGCCGGCCCCATATGCCGAGGGTGGCGGGTTCAAACCCAGCCCCGGCCAAACTGCAACAAAAAAATAGCTGGGCGTTGTGGCAGGCGCCTGTAGTCCCAGCTACTTGGGAGGCTGAGGCAAGAGAATCGCTTAAGCCCAGGAGCTGTAGGTTGCTGTGAGCTGTGTGATGCCACGGTACTCTACCAAGGGCCATAAAGTGAGACTCTGTCTCTATAAAAAAAAAAAAAAAAAAAAAAGTTTGCCTTGATCCGTAATTATTTACTAAAAGCATGAAGATGTTTACATTATTTGTAATATTAGAAAATTGAAGTAGCTTAAGCATTCAAAGTAAGAGTAAATAATAAAACTCATGCTTATTTACTAAGTATTTTTCAAATAGTTACTTTAAATGATGGCAATATAAGAACACAAAAAAATAAATGAGTAACTTACAGTTTGTATGTACCTTGGGCCTTAGTAACAACTATGCTTATGGAGGGAAAAGGCTAAAAGTGCATTTAAATAGTTAGCTGGCTAGGTGTATGGTAAGACTATGGGATCTTTTTCATGTATTTCTTTTGTTTTCCAAATCATCTCCAGTGCAATTATATTGTTTGTAAAGAAAACTATATTTCTTTCCTTTCCTTTTTCCTTTCCTTTTTCCTTTCCTTTCCTTTCCTTTTTCCTTTTTTCCTTTCCTTTTTCCTTTTTTCCTTTACTTTCCTTTCCTTTCCTTTCCTTTCCTTTCCTTTCCCATTTCCTTTCCTTTCCTTTCCTTTCCTTTCCTTTCCTTTCCTTTCCTTTCCTTTCCTTTCCTTTCCTTTCACATTTCCTTTCCTTTCCTCTCCTTTCCTCTCCTTTCCTCTCCTTTCCTCTCCTTTCCTTCTTTCCTTTCCTTTCCGACAGACCCTCAAGCTGTCTCCCTGGGTAGAGTGCTATGGCATCACGGCTCACAGCAACCTTTCAACTCCTGGCCCAAGCAATTCTCCTGCCTCAGCTTCCCAAGTAGCTGGGACTATAGGTGCCCGCCACAATGCCCGGCTATTTTTTGGTTCCAGCCATCATTGTTGTTTGGTGGGCCCAGGCTGGATTCGAACCCGTCAGCTCAGGTGTATGTGGCTGGCATCTTAGCTGCTTGAGCCACAGACACCAAGCCTTTCTTTTCTTTTCTTTTTTTTTTTTTTTTTTTAAGTTTTTTTTTTTTGAGACAGAGTCATTCTGTTGCCCCAGGCTTAGAGTACTGTTTGGTCATAGCACACAGCAACCTCAAACTCCTAGGCTGAAGCCATCCTCTTGCCTTAGCCTGCCAAGTAGCTGTGACTCTAGCTGTCTACCACAGTGCCCAGGTCATCTTTCTATTTTTAGTAGAGATGCTGGTTTCACTCTTGCACCGGCCAGTCTTCAACTTCTAAGCTTAAACAGTCCACCTGTCTTAACCTCCCAGAGTGCTAGGATTACAGGCATGAGCCACCATGTTCTGCCTGAAAACTGTATTTTTGGAAAGATAAAGAATCTTTTATGTATCTCTTAGTGTAGAGCTTATTTTTTAATCTCTAGTTTTACTTTTTATATTAAAAATATTTTTCCTTTTCAGAAATAACAGTAACTATCTGAGCATGGTGGAATACAACTTAATCCTAGCATTTTGGGAGGCATAGGCAGGAAGATTACTTAAGGCCAAGAGTTTAAGACCACCCTAGGCAATACAGAGAGTACCCCTCTCTTCACAATATTTTTTTTAAAAGTTAGCTGGGTATGGTGGCATGTGTCCATATTCCTAGCTACATGCAAGGCTAAGACAGGAGAATCCCTTGGGCCCAGGAGTTCTAGGTTGCAGTGAGCTATGATGGTGCAAAAGTACTGTAGCCTCTACCTAGGAAGAGGGAGACCCTGCCTCAAAACAAACAAATAAAACCCTATTATTTATGGAGAAGGTAACACTAATAAAATTACATGAGCTTTTCTTCCAACTATTAGTATTTTATCATTTGTCCCAATTTCTTTTTTTGAATATAATTTTAAAACTCCTGTGTGTTGAGTTGCTTTCTTCTACTAATCCTGCTTATTTCTCCTTTCCAAAAGGTGACATAAGTGTCAGTAAAGCAAGTTGAAAATATATACATTTATTGTGCCATATTTTCCTCTGCACTTCATGACTTTGCAGTTTCTTCTAGATGGGTCTCATTTTCCTCCATTTAAAGTTCAAAGTTTTGAGTTTTATTCAGCAGACAGCAAAATTCCATGCCAACGAGCATGGAAATAATAGTTCTTTCATACTATCTTATGATATAAAAATCATTTAGCTATAAATTAAGAAATTCAGGTTCTGGTCCTAGCACTTCAGTAAACAAGATTTTTGACAAGAAAAGTCATTTAAATCTTCTGAGCCTATTTCTTTTCTTTCTTTTTTTTTTTTTTTAAACACAGGAGCATGCTGGGATGGGAGTCCAACATTTCTTTATCTATTAAAATGGGAGGAGATTATTCATCTCTAAAATTTAATTTCCATTTTTAACAACCTCGTATTTTGTGTTCAGTTTTCCCATTTTTTTAAACCTCTTTGATTCTGAAGATCTAACTGCATTTTATATTCACCATTCCTATTTATCTGGGTCGGTTTTGAGATTTCTGAATAATCCATTGATAACTGTATCCTCAATGCCCAGTATCACACTGTTAGATTGATCGGAGCATTGAAATACGTTATAATATCGGTTAGAGCTATTTTTCTATTATTATTTGTTTTCTATTTTCTTTCTTTTGTTTGACAATCTCCCAGATTATTTTGCTTACTTTGTATATGAGCTTCAAAATTGGTTTAGTTTCAACATGTTATTGGTATTTTTATCAAAGTGATATTTATGGAGTAACTTATGGAAAAATTATATCTTTATGATGGATAAAGGGTTAAGGAAAAATACCAAATATCAGAATTTTTTTTTTTATCATTATGAATCAGCTTTATTCCACTATAACTAGGTTGCATACAATTACATTGGTTCAATTAGTTCAGTACACTCTCTAGAACTAATCAAGACAAAGTTTAGCATAGAAAAGTTGTAAGAAATAGGTTCCTAACTACAGAAGTTACAAAATTCTAAAAGAGCAGTAAAAAAAAACTAAATTTGAGAACCCCCTTTATTGTTCAAAGAAATACTTTCTGTAAAAATATACCGTATATACTCGAGTATATACGGTATGCAATTTTTACAAACATTCAAGTTGTTTTGATCTTAAAAACTGAGGTTATTCCATACCTGTAAGTAATTATTAAGACTTAAATCATGTATTCATGGTCATTACTAGGCTAATAAACTAAGAGTCATTCAAACGAAGCTAAATCAAGTATTCGTGGTCATTACTAGGCTCATAAACTAAGAATCGTTCAAATGAAGCTAAGGTACAACAGGTATGAAAGTCCTGAACACTTGAACTTTCTGTTCCTCAAGAATACAAGAATTTGTGAGCATATTTAATGAATTCTATGACTAATCCAACTACTGGCCAAACTCCTGGTCTCAACAAGGAAATGTCTTTTCAGCCTATGGTCTTCACCAAATCTAAAAGTCCTCCTCCATGGCCTGTTTGCTTGTTGTTGAACAGAATATTATTTATATGAACAGGGGAAAAAATCACCTAGCATGACCATGGTATTAATGAATTTTGAGATACCTACTTCATTTATGGTGCGTATATATGAATGCATAAAGGAGACTATGCACATCCCTCTGTTGCCCAGGCTAGAGTAGAGTAGCACAATTATGCCTTATAGTAACCTTCAACTCCCAAGGTTCCGGAGGAGGTGCCTACTCCTTAAATAGTGATATTATTGCTTGTAGTGGTTATGAAAGGAAGCGTAACTTGGCAAAGAACTTTAAGCATCTAATGCTAGTCATGTTTAGTTTTAGACTAGACTAGTTAGACAAATAGAAACTTGACTGTGTAATAGTGTAAACTACTGTTCTGAAGATGGTGAAAATTCAGGTCTGGTATATAGTTTTGGTTTATTTGTGCAAAAAAGTTGACTGTCTTAAATAACACAAGGTGCAGATTTGTAGAGAAGGAAAGCCTTAATGTTGGGAGGAAGGAAGATAAAGCAGGATAATTCTGAAAAAAGAAGTCATAGAGATGACAAACTTACTCTAAGACCACTCTGGGGTTACAGTATGTACCTTACCAGTTTTCAGAAAATACAGAAAGAAAAAAATAAAACGACATTGAATTTAAGCATCATGCTATTGAAAATATAAAAGATACTGGTTAATTTTTTTTTTTCTTTTTTGAGATAGTCTCTTCTTTCACCCTGGCTAGAGTACAGTGACATCAACCTGTCTCACTGTATTCTTAATTTCCTGGGCTCAAGTAATTCTCCTGCCTCAGCCTCCCAGAATGGTAGAATCACAGGCATGAGCTATCATGCCTGGCTAGTAGTGGTTTTTCTTAGTGCAATAAAATGTTGTTAAAATCTGACATGATATATGCAAAGTTAAAAAACGGATATATTCTGTTGGCCCTTCCTTTCTCTTAATGACTCAGGCAGTTATCAGGGATGTAATGAAAAACAGAGGGAAAGGGGTATTAATTGTCTAGCTATTAAATTCCTAAGAGGGTTGGAATTTTGTATTTATTTATATGATTATTCTGTAAATTTCTGTTTTTGTATTTATTTAGTTTTTAAGACAGGGCTTAAACTCTGCCACACTGGATAGACGGCTATGGCATCATGATAGCTTACTGTAACCTCAAACTCTTGGCTTCAAGAGATCCTCTTACCTTAATAGTCCCCAGTAGCTGGGACTACAGGTGTGATGCTGTGATGCCTGGCTAGTTTTTCTTTCTTATTTAATTTTTTTTATTTTTTTCCTCCCCTATTTAGTAGAGATGGGGGTCTGGCTATTGCACAGGCTGGTCTGGAACTCCTGAGTTGAAGCAATCTGCCCACCTTGGCCTCCCAGAGTGCTAAGATTATAGGCATCTGGCCATCTGTTTTCTTCTGAAGACTATAAAATGTGCTAGGGTAAGAATTTGGTTGCCTTCTCCTCACAGTTGTATGCCCTGGGTTAAGCATGGTGCCTTGGACATAAAAGCATTCCATATATATTACTTGAATGAATGTGCAGTATGCTTGGGGAAGGTGGAAGCGTTTAAAAGGTCGGTAAGGTGAGGTCCATATTTTCTAGAAATCCTTGTAGAACTCCTAGAGTACTGAAGTTATAAAACTGTGCTACATAATCTTTGCATTGTGTGGAAGATCCGCATAGAGTCGTTAATGTGAAAAACTTAATTATTATTTGAACATTATCATGATAGCAGGAGTTAGGTTTGATTATATATTTTCATAGATTTGTAAAACTATATGGCATATTGAAATATATTTACATGAATTTAGTTAGCTTTCATATAAAGCCATGTCAGAGATGAATTCCTCTAGCTACTGTTTTGTTTGTTTTTATTGAGACAAGAGTCTCACTTTGTCACCCTCAGTATAGTGCTGTAGTATTATAGCTCACAGCAAACTCCAACTCATGGATTCAAGTGATTCTCTTGCCTCAGCCTCCCTAGTAGCTGGGATTTCAGGCTTCCGCCACAATGCCCAGCTATTTTTGTTTTGTTTTTGTTTAGCAGGCCCAGGCTGGGTTTGAACCCATCAGCTTCGAAGCATGTGTTCAGCGCCCTAACTATTGAGCTACGGATGCCCCTATTGTTCACTTTTTTTCTTACTTGCCCACACGTCTAAAAATTGATTAGGCCAGCGCCTGTTGGTCAGTGGGTAGGGCACCAGCCCCATATACTGAGGGTGGCGGGTTTGAAACCTGCCCTGGCCAAACTACAACAAAAAAAATAGCCAGGCATTCTGGGGGGCATCTGTAGTCCCAGGAGGAGACTGAGGCAAGAGAATTGCTTAAGCCCAGGAATCAGAGATTGCTGTGAGCTGTAAGGCAATGGCATTCTACCAAAGGCAACAAAGTGAGATTCTGTCTCTTAAAAAAAAATAAAAATTGATTAAATATTAAAAAATTCATTAAATATAAAAAGTAATGCTAAATCATTGAACATGCAAGAGATTTTTGGTTTGAAAATTTTTTTTTTTTTTTTTTTTTTGGCTTGTTTGTATAATTGGAACAATCTACTGGTTTAAGCTTCCATATATATTAAGATGGAAGATTTATTCTTTTCATGGCCCCAAAATAAATGAAACTAAAATGCCCTTTAACTTTTAATTGTACATAAAAGGTTCTCATAATGTATTGTAAGGAAGAGATTTTCTTCAGATAGGCAGACAGTGTTGCCTTCCTTTTAGCCTCTGTTTACTTTCTGACCTCTGTTGATTTATTCAGCTTGTAACCTAGAAACCAGCTAAAAAGGAAGGAAGTTAGAGATGTGTATTTCTGGGCAGTAACTGGAGTAGTTTCCTCTTCCCCTAAACTGGTTTAACAGCCAAAAAGGGCCCTTTACCTACCCTTACCTCTCAACAAAAACCATGTAGTAGTGATTCTTCACCTTTTTTCCCTTAATCCAATAAAGAAGGTGTAAGCCATATGAACAACCAATTTAAAGGACTTAAATTTGGCTTTTTTCAAATCGGTGCTTTTTACTCTGTGAAAGATGAGATCTGCCTTCCAAATGAATTCTAGGAACAGGAGAGAGTTAAGGCCTCTTGAAAAAAACTAGCAATTTATGCTTGCTACCAAGTGGGTTCTCAGTGTTGTTATTTGCTGTTTTTCTTTGTGTTAGAAATTTACTAGAGTACCAGACCAAAGTCACATTGATAATTTATAAAAATGTCAGTCAAAACTACTCTAAATGGGGCAGCACCTGTGGCTCAAGTGAGTAAGGCACGGACCCCATATACCAAGGGTGGCAAGTTTGAACCCGGCCACGGCCAAACTGCAACAAAAAAATAGCTGGGCGTTGTGGCAGGTGCCTGTAGTCCCAGCTACTTGGGAGGCTGAGGCAAGAGAATCGCCTAAGCCCAAGAGCTGCAGGTTGCTGTGAGCTGTGACGCGACAGCACTCTACCAAGGGCGATAAAATTAGACTCTGTCTCTTAAAAAACAACAACAAAAAAAACTACTCTAAAAGTAACCACTATTATCAACCAGTTGTAATTCTGTGCATCCTTTCCTTGCATCAAGAATTGACTGTACTATTTCCTTATAGTATTAAAATGTCTTGTTTTAAATCAGCCATGATGCAGTGTGAAATACTGTTAAAAACATGATTTTGGTTTCTCAGTACTGATGTTAATTAAAATTTTAAAAATAGTGCATTTACCTTACTAGGAATGTATGGCTGTTGAGGCAGTTGTCTCGTTAGCTAAGTATAGTGCTATGTGCTATTTATTCTGTAGCAGACCAATAGTACTTGAGCAAGGACAGCTGTTTTTAAATTTGTTATATACAATATAGTTTCAAACCTGAGTTTATGTAAGATTATAAAATGAATCTTGTAAAATATTAAACTCATTCTCTAATGTACAATAATTTAGAGAAATGTATGAAAGTACTTAAAGTTTGATAGTCTATAATATTAAGCTATATGAGTTACCAACCACTTGATGTTTCTTTATTGTTTGGAGCTCAAATTAAGGTTGCCATATTTACCCAGGTTTTTTTTTTAGTAATTTATATGATGACGTTGTGAGTTATTTTATTTCCATATGCTTTTATTTTGTGCTTAAGTGATTATAAGTGAATTATTAGGATAGTATGTGTGACTTAACATGAACTTGACAGCATTGAATTTTTATTATTTTTTATTTAGTTATTTTTTTGAGACAGAGTCTCATTTTGTCACCCTTGGTAGAGTGTTGTGGCATCATAGCTTATAGCAACCTCAAATCTTGGGCTTAAGAGATCCTCTTGCCTCAGCCTCCCGAGTAGCTAGGACTACAGGTGCCCGCCACAATGCCCAGCTATTTTTAGAGACAAGGGTCTCACTCTTCCTCAGGCTGGTCTGGAACTCCTGATCTCAGTTGATCTGCTCACCTTGGCCTCCTACAGTGCTAGGATTACAGGCATGAGCCACCATGCCCAGCAGCACTGAATTTTTAGATTTAGAGAAATTAAGATATCTATATGGGAACAAATTTACAATAAAGACTTATCTACATACATCATTAAAAAATAGGTATTACAAAATCAACACATGTAACCAAAAGCATATGTACCCCCATACTTTGAATTTTAAAAAGTCTCATCAGCTGGGTACAGTGGCCCAGTCTGGGAAGCTGAGGCAGATAGATTGCTTGAGCTCAGGAGTTCAAGACCAGCCTGAGCAACAGCAAGACCGGTCTTTACTAAAAATAGAAAAATTAGCTGGGCACCTATAGTCCCAGGCACTTAAAAGGCTGAGGCAGGAGGATTGCTTGAACCCAAGAGATTGAGATTGTTGTAGCTGATACTATGGCATTCTACCCAGGGCAAGAGAGACTCTGTCTCCAAAAAAAAAAAAAGATCTCATCAACCTGGGAATGTTATTTTATAACATGTATCAAAAAAAGTGAAATGTTTTCTCTTATTTACAGGTGTATTTTCAAAGTTTTAATACAGGGTACTATATTTCTTCTGTTTTTTTTTTATGTTATTTCTACAATAAAACTGAAAACATTTCAGTTAATTTTAATTCAGAAGCATGGTTAAATGAGTACATGGCCCGCTTTCCTTCTCAAAGTCAGTGAAACTGGCAAATTTCACTGAATAACCTGAAGGTTAAAATTTAACTGTACTGTCAAATTTGTAGATAAGACCTGATGTTTTAGCATATAAACCAAATTTATAAGTTTTCTTCTGTGCTCTTTGATTTGTTGAGTAGCTAAGAGTTAGCTTTGTATCCTCACAAAAGCCTCTACTATAAAATGAAAAATTTTACTATTGGAGCATCATTGTCCAGTAAAACTAAGTGAGTCATGTTTGTGATTTTCAGTTTTTCAATAGTTACAGGAAAAATTTTTAAGTAGGTAGATTAATTTTACTGGGTTTTTTTTGGAGGCAGAGTCTCAAGCTGTCGCCCTGGGTAGAGTGCTATGGCATCACGGCTCACAGCAACCTCCAACTCCTGAGCTCAAGCAATTCTCTTGCCTCTGCTTCCCAAGTAGCTGGGACTATAGGCGCCTGCCACAAGGCCCGGCTATTTTTTTGGTTGCAGCTGTCATTGTTGTTTGGTGGGCCTGGACTGGATTCAAACCTGACAGCTCAGGTGTATGTGGCTGTCGCCTTAGCTGCTTGAGCCACAGGCACTGAGCCAATTTTACTGTATTTTATTTGACCCAATATATCCAAACTTTAATTTCATAAATAATCAAGATTTTTCTGAGATATTGAAAAATCTTTTTCCATAGTCAGTAATTTATATATATAGCACTTATATCAATTCAGATTAACCACACTTCA
This sequence comes from Loris lydekkerianus, assembly GCA_963574355.1. Taxonomy (NCBI): domain Eukaryota; kingdom Metazoa; phylum Chordata; class Mammalia; order Primates; family Lorisidae; genus Loris; species Loris lydekkerianus. The sequence continues at coordinate 17,015 of CAUYPK010125775.1, forward strand.
GGTATTCAGTAGCCACATATGGTTAGTCACTATCATATTGACCCACAGAACTCTAAAATTTAGATAGAAATTAAGAAAATATATTAGATAACAAAAGAATAACATGTTATCCTATCAAATTGTAAGTCTTTATCTGAGAACTGTCTTTATTTCTTACAAAGAATGAAAATGTTTCAGGAATGTTTTTAAATATGCCCCATTAATAAGTATTACCAGTTTGTTGTTCTTTTAAGTGTTTCTGGGGTTGTTATATTGTTTGATTTCACTTAGACTGTTATATCAAAAATATTTTAAATTGATTTTTTCTGAGTTTTCTTTTTATTTTTAAGACTAAATGATTAAAGAATAAATCCTTGGTTGAGAATGCAATGAAAGTATTTTTTGATGGTTTAAAGTTATGCTTTATTTTTGCCAACTTGGGAGATATTTGCATATCTGCACTTTCTCACCTTGGTAAATCTGGAAAGCAAAAACTTTGTATTTGCATTTGCTTTATGAAGGAGACAGTAAACTTGAGCTCTCCGTCTAGCCACTAGTCTGTCTTTGTCTGTTGTTAAAATTATGAGCCAGTCTCTATGGCCGCAGCCAAATGAGTAATCACCAGTAATGTGACTCGTGCTGGAAGTGACTCCATCAGCACCTGTGACGGGGGATTAGTTACAGTTTACAGAGCACCGCCTCTTCCCTTCTCTCAGTGTGCCCTACGCCAAGTACTCGTTCTCATTTGGGTGTCTGCACTGTTGGAAACTACTGCAGTGTGTTTCCACGCAGACAGAGTACAGTGGGAAAGGCTTTCTCTAGCTGATGGATGGCTGTTCTCTTTATTTGGAGTATCTTACTGGTTATGTAAGCGACCTCGGGAGAAATTATCCTGACCCAGATCGGAGGATGCAGTAGTGCTTCAGCTGCAGGATTTCTTAGTCGTTAACACCACAGTGCTGATGACAAAGAGCGAGTTGTAATCCTCATCACTGCCAGGGCTGAGCCAGAGCAGACAGAAAATCGTCATTTGCTCGTCGGAGACTTGTTAGGTTACAGCTTCGCTTCGTTCTGTGGTCTTGGCTTTTCTTCCTATACAATGACGCCGCTGCAAGTGAGCTAAGAAATGCTTGGTTTGAGAGCCATTTGCCTGATTTTTGAAGACCTTTTAAAGAAGTATTTGCGCTAGATAAAAAAAAAAAAAATCACTGAAGAACAAAATGGAATTTTCAGCTGTACTTACTGACCTTTAAAGCCCTGTCGTGGATTTCTGAGATTTAAAAATACTTTAAAATTCTCAAGAACAAAGTACGGTTTGTATTTTTCTGCTTCCTTTTTCTTTTGTCTTAATTTACATTTGGTTTTGCTTCTCAGCCTTTCGAATTAAGGTCACTGCCTTTTATAGCTCTAGCCTCCGTGTTCTTAGTTTTAAGAATTTTTGACTGTTTTGTCTGTTGAGAAAGGGATTTGTTGTGTTTGTAGTAATTTAATAACATTGTAAAAATGATTAATTTGAAAGCTAGTTTTATTGTTGAAAATATTATGGCAGAAGTGTTTCAAATTAGGGTTTTTAGATTATAATGTTTCAAAGGAAGTGGGGATATTTGTTCTGTGAGGTTTATTTTGTGGTGTATTCCCTTCCCCACCCCCAACTTGTTTTCTAACAGTATCGTGTTTTTCAATAGACCTGCTTGGGTGGGAATTTGGACTTTGTTCTTTCGAGTCACTCCAGTCTAATTTTTTTTTTAAGTGTAGACAGAAACCTTGACTTCGAAAATGTTGCTTTGATTGTTTTTTGCTTCAGTATTCACCCTGGGCGAAATTTATATTCGTATTTTTGTAGTTAATGAGGCTGATTTTTTTTTTTTAACTTGGAAAAGGAATTGTTAACTGTTAACCGGAGATTGTTAGAAACTCAAACTGCAGGAATATCTCCATGAATTTCCTGTTAAATGTTAAATGGTAAGCTTTAACATGGTTTGTTTGAGCAGCTGAGTTGTGTTTGAGAGCTGTAGCTAATTTATTTTAAAAATGTTTTTTGGAGGGCTCATCTGTTAGCCTCTTCCTCATGTGAATGGAATGTGGTGCAGCATGGAGCCCCAAACAGGATACAGTTGTTCTAAGTAGTCTTCCTATAGCATGGTAGGCCCTTCTAGAAATGCAGCCTCTTAACTTTAGACTATTTTTAAAGTATGGTTAACAATGACAGATGACCTTTAAAAAAGATCCCTTAATAAAATTAAGTGTTTTGTTTCAACTAAATATTCAATTTTAATTTTCATTTGGATTTTCAAAGGCTTTTTCAGCATTTGAATAAGTCTTTTGTGATCTGGGCCATATTCTACTGAGACTTTCTTCAGATGGTAGGCTCATTGCTTCCCCTTAGGCTGTGGAAGTTCCTCATAGAATCATATATCTTTAGAGTCTTGAATTACTTAGTTATGCATGAGTTCTAATATATATACATTACTGTGCACCTAGACCTGTGAAATATTTACTTACAGATTTATCATAAAAACTATAGGATCCATTTGATTTTATTTAAATATTTGTATTTTTAAAGTAATAATGCCTTTTGGAAATAGGTTGCACATGGTTACAAAAATTAACAATGTTTATATTGTTCATTACTACTTTAAAAAATCAGGGTGTATTTTAACGTCATTTCATATCTTATTTTCCTTTAATTTTTTTCTTAAAGTAGGAAGACGTATATTCACAGTTGCTCAATTTAATACACATCGAAACATTTCTTTAACAAGTACTATAAAAGTATTATCAGCATTTTTTATTTGCTATTTAAGAATCATGATATACTTTAGGCCTCCAATTTGTAGGTGATTATAACTTCATCTATCAGAAATAGATCTGTGTTCTGTAAAGAATTTAAATTTAATTAATGTAAGCTAATCTTTTTATGTTTCCGGTGGTCAAATTTTACTTGGCTTTTAATTAGATATCTTAAAATGTGTGAAAAAAAATTTTTTAACCTAGAAATCTCTTTTCCTAATTAACTCAGAGAAATTCAAACTATAAGCTGACTTGTTAAAATTTACCCTTAGAACTCTGACCTACCTTGAAAAGGAGAGCTCTAAGAGGTTATCTTCAGAAGAATGTTTTTCATATTATAAAATGATTTGGTTTCATAGGAAATGCAAACCACCTGTATTATTTGTGTAAGAAAAACACACTCAAGGCTAGAAAAGTTTACTTCTTTTTCAAATCCAGCTTAATTAAATTGTATATTTAGCCACTTAGATAATAGCTTTTGAGGATCTTTTTTCGTTAACCTTCAGGGATTGACCTGACTTGGTACTGTTTGAAAAGAAATAGAGCATTTAATAATGTTTAAGGCTTAAAGTCCTCTTGAGAAGGTGCCAGTGTTTTCTAGTTTACTAAAAACTAAACCAATAGATACAATATAAAAAAAAAACTTTTTATAGTGGAGATCAGTTGAATTATTATCTTTTTTTTAATGTCATGTATTTCATATCAATCGATCACAGTGGTGGACATTTTTTAAGTCTGAAGCAAATGTTCTTGGATTTCTTACAAACTTTTAGTCAGTTGTTGAGTAAAATAATAGGATTTTATGAAATGATGTTTTAGGAATTTTACCTTGGCAAATGGAAAGTGTTAAATGTCAACAGTAAAAGGAGATAAATGTTTTCCTTTTTTTCTATTTTGAATATGTACCAGTAATTTTTTACTCAAAAATACTTCTGATAAATACAGTTTTAAAAGGTTAGCCTAGGACATGGGAGGGAGGATATTGCTGTGATTAGATTTTCTCATCTTAATATTGGAAATAAGAGGGGAATAGAGTTTTTTCATGTTATTTCAGTTAAGATGATGTTATTAATAAGTTCATGGATAGTGCAGAAATGAAGAATGCTTAAAATACTTATTTTCATATATTTTTGGGTTTTCAAAGTACTCTTTACAGATATTAGTGACTCAAACTTGAAAATTTGTTTCTTAAATATAGAAATTAACTACTTAAGATCCACTGACAAACTGAAGATCTTTATGTGTTTCTGCAGAGTATGTTTATTAGGTGTGATTAACAAGATGTTATTTTTTATTTAAGTTGTATAGGAGGAGAGGGGAACATAATGGCTTTGAACTCCTGGGGATTTTTAGTGTCAGTGCCAAAAGCTTTTTATATCCAAATGGTCACAAAAGTTGCCTTATAGCAAGAAAGATTTCTTCATGTTATATAGGTAATTTAGAAGCAGAGTTGATTGTTAATTCCATTTTCCAAACTTCTTTTATTATAAAGCCACTAAATTTTTATGATAGTAGAATTTTGTTTTAATTTTAAAGTTTTTACAGCAGTACTGTGGATATAAAATACTTTATTCAAGCTTCATCTACCTTGAAAGTGAATGTGACAGTCATTAAAAAAACGTATCCGTGGTATCCCTATTTCCTTTAGTCCTTTTCCTTCCTTCATTTCTACCCCTGCTCCATAATACAAGTCAAATTCTTTACATAAAAGGTGAGTTTTCTTTGAAAAAATTAAATGACCTAGGATTCACTTAAAACAAAAAGTTGTGGAGATAGAGAGAAACTTGATTGCGAGGTACGTTTTGTATAGTACGGTACTTCTTACCAGTGTCTGCTACTCCGTCTGTAGCTCTCACTGAAGCAGCTGGATTTTTATTTGTGCCTGGTGCAGGGGTGGGAGTCGGGGTAGAGAGTACAAGGGGCGGAGTTAAAAACCAGATGCTTCCTGAACATTTAAAATCCTGCTTAAGTGAGCTAGGCAAAAATTGTACATTGAAATAATAATTACTCTCTATTATAAACAATCATATTTGTAGTTTTTTTAAAAAAGAGGAACGTAAATTTGCTCTTCTGTCCAGAAATTTATATACATGTGTATTTGATCATGTCTTTTTAAAAATAAACTGGGGCTTAATATACTCAGATATTTTTATATCCCATACAGGTCTGCATCATTCCTTATTAATAAATACAAAATAGCCTATTGTGTGGATTGAAAGCATTATAATATGAAAACTAATATTAGTATCTAAGACCAATGACTATATTGTGATAATGACGCTACACATTTTGAGGATACAAACCCGAAAATAATCATTGAAATTTATTTTGTTTTTTCTCTTAACAGACTTTCAAACCCCTGGTGGAAAAAAGCATTTCTAGTTCAATCACTGCAGTAGAATTCCTTGTAGATAAACAACTGGATTTTTTAAATGAAGATAGTGCCTTTCAGCTATACCAGGTAAATTATTTAGATTACTTTTACAGGTTAACTGCACGTTGAATGTCATTGATATTCGGATATTAATTCTTTCCATGTGAAGTTTCAGCTAACAGGCAAGAAACCCAGTACATTTAATATATTTTGATTATAGCATGAATTATTTATTCAATCAAATATATAGTGAGAATCTACTATGAGTCAGGCAGCCTTCTGACATTGGAAATACAAAAGTGACCAAAATAAAGTCTCTAAAAATTCCTTGTTAGAATATAACTGGTTAGCGAGGCTGGTGGGTTCAAACCTGGCCTGGGCAAGCTAAAACAACAATGACAACTGCAACAACAAAAATATAGCCGGGTGTTGTGGCGGGCACCTGTAGTCCCAGCTACTTGGGAGGCTGAGGCAAGAAAATTGCTTAACCCCAGGAGTTTGAGGTTGCTGTGAGCTGTGACGCCATGGCATTCCACCCAGGGTGACAGCTTGAAACTGTCTCAAAAAATAAATAAAAAGAAAAGAAAAAGAAAATAACTAGTTAGTTATTAGTATTTATATTTGTCTCCAACTCTACGTGTTAAGAATTGGGTCAGTTAATGTAATTCAATGAAATGAGTGTTTACTACATATTTATTTAGCATAATAGTTCATTTTCTTTTTAAGGGGAAATTTTCCTTAAGATTGTAATTAACTAAATAATTTCATATATAAATTTCAATTCCTCACTGTTGCAAATTAAATAGGAATGTATGTAATTGGAAAAACATTTTCCAGTAGATTTAGATCTAAATTATATGAGAAAATGCATCAAAAGTATTAAGCTAAAAAGAACAGATTTTTAAAAAGTATTAAGGTAAATGATTTTTAAAATTTCTAGTCATCAGTTAATTTTTTACGGTATAAGTAAAAACTCTTTGTATATTTGGACTTCAGATTGAATATAATCTATACATAGGTTCCTTTTATTCTGATGTTTAAAATAATGCAATTGCATTGAGGATAAGTGAACTAGTTGAACTTTTTTTCCCCAATGCAGTGATAAGTTAATACTCCTGTTTCATGACAGACTAGTTACTGTTTTCCAAAAAATAAAATGTAGAGCCATTGTTTCCATGGAAAGAACAAGGGCTTGTGTTAATGAGCAGTGATTTGTTTGTCCATGAAGTTATACTTAGGGAATTAGAATAGTTCTATTAGGCACATCAAAATTAGATGAAAGTTCCTTTAGTATAAATGTGTTTCTCTGTTTTGAAATAACATTAAGATGTTTTTGTCTTTTTATGTTTTTTTTTTCTTATTTCTTTAACAGGTCTTTTTTTGTACTATTAGGTTTTGTTCTTTGTTTATAAAATGAATAGCTTAAAAACTCATAGCAAATTCCAGTTTAATAGTGGAGGTGTTGAAGCTTTTCCTTTGGGTTTCATTTTGTTTTTAATTGTGAATGCCATTTAGCTTAGTATCATTTGTTTCATTTCTTAACGGTCATGTAGAGGGAGTTAGAATAGGTGAATCTAAGTGAAATCAACAGAACTTCCAATTCTTAATTTTTTAATTCTATGTTTGCATTATTAGCACACTGAAAGTTTCAGCTTAGATTTGATTTAGAGAAGTGAAATTGTTATATAGAAATTACTTTTCAATATACATGCTTGACAGGTGGCCTAAAAGTACAGCATGTTTTTTAAAATTACAAAGACTGAAAGAATGTGCTAACATGGGTGTGGGGGCACTTCTAAAATTTTTTAAAGTTTTTTTTTTTTTTTTTTTCTTTTTATCAAAAATAAAGGCATAACAGCTAAAGTCTTACATGGTTTGGTGAAATATATGATTGTCTTTGTTAGTAAATTTTTTAAACTACTCTGCAAGATACAAGCAAGTCTTGTCTAGAAGGATATCTTCCAGAGGTGAAGTTACAGACTTGACATTTTAACCATTTGTGTTTCCCTCCAAAATGTGAATTTTCAATTTTAAGAAATCAGAAAAATTTAACCTAAGAGCACTTGATTTAGAATCTAACATACCTTAATTTTAGAATTTTTTTTTTAAGAGACAGAGTCTCACTTTGTCACCATCAGTAGAGTGAGTGTGATGGTCACCTTGTCACCCTCAGTAGAGTGTAATGGCGTCACAGCTCACAGCAACCTCCAGCTTCTGGGCTTAGGCAATTCTCTTGCCTCAGCCTCCCCAGTAGCTGGGACTACAGGCGCCCGCCACAGTGCCCGGCTATTTTTTTGTTGCAGTTTGGCTGGGGCTGAGTTCGAACCCACCACCCTCAGTATATGGGGCCAGCGCCCTACTTAGTGAGCCACAGGCACCGCCCAATTTTAGAATTTCTTAGGAGTATTAGGAGTAAATGATGATTTATAACAGAGCTACTTTTCTATGTCCATTTTAATTTCTATTATTTGGGTTTTATAAGTCAGATTAAAAATATAAAAATATTTTCTCATATATGATAGACACTTATTTTAGCATTTTGAATGTAAATTTACTACAGAGACCTAGGATGGCTCATTGTATTTTAAAATTTATTTATTTCAATGAATTTTTGAAATACAGACACATTCTAGGAAGAGAAAAAATTTTAGAATGTGTAATTAGAGTGGCTTAATCTTGGATTGCTTTTTTCTAACAGTTGTTAAAGCAGTACATTAAATTCCTTGGCATCTTAAACATGGCAACTGTTACTGGCATAGATTTTGTAAATAGTGCCTTGACCTCTCTCAATCTTTAGGGTAATTATGTAATTCAAAAGGAGTTTAGGGACACTTGAACAAAATTTTTAATTGGTCTCCTTATTTTTTCTCACTTTAGATTTCATGAGGCAATTTCTTTTGAATCTGTATGCTAGTTATCTTTCATAAACTTCTTAAGTGGGGGAGGATTTCTTCTTCAAAAATGGCTTTTTGTATATATTTTTAGGGTGATGAGTATATAAGTTTTATTTTTAAAATTCCCACAAATAATGCTTTGCTGTGAATCTAAATAAATGTTTTGCAGTGGGAATTTCCATATACCACCTTTCTGAGCTCTCAGCTTTTTATTCTGTGTATGTTTTCTTTAGTTTCCTTTACAGTTTTATAGCCCTGTTTTTTATTAAGTCAGAATGATAATATAGATACATTGTAAGGTTATGGCTAGGAAACAAATGGCTCAAGATTAATACAAGTCCTTTCATGACAAGGTCATTGGTTTGAATACTATCCTTTTCTCTCTGTATGATTTAAATGTATTGGATATTAGATGGTAAGTGTTAAGTTGATCTTACTAGCTTTTTAGGTGACATACATTGGATATTTCCAGGCATAACCATTATAGATTATAGTTTTCAGTATTTTGGATAGAAAATTGGCTGAGGAGAGAGATCAAATCAGCATTTCACAGAAAATATAATGGATATGTGGATAGGTCACTGAAGCAACATACCATGGTATTGTTAAGTGTTTTTTCCCTTCCCTGTGTACACAAATGAGTTTCTACTTCCTCCTTTTAGGTCATGCCTGGTGTAGTTAACTTTCTTTGAAGTAGAGGGGGAAGGGAAAAGGGAGAGGAAGTAGGAGGGAACTCAGCAGATAAATACTGTGTCTTTCAGCTGGCTGAGAAGATGGAGAAAAAACAGATTATTGCTTGTTTAAAGATGCTTTCTATAGTTTTTTTTATTATGTAATATCTGTGCTATTATTTTTTTCTCTGAATTATGGTTACAGAAGTTAAAAAATGTTTTCCATTAAATACGATTACAGTTTTGAACAAATTTACTTTAAAAAGTTTGATAATGAAATAGAACATTGAACTTTGAGCATGATTTCGAAATCGTCTTGTCCTGGATTTTGGCTCCTGGCTGTGAACATACCTGCAGTTTTCAGTTTGGTTGCTTCATAGAGGATACAGAAGCAATTATTTCTTACCTGAAAGTTGTACATGACTCATATCAGTTAATCTGGCATGGTTTGGTTTATTTGTCTAGTATTTTCTAGGGATCCCAATCCTCTTTGCTTTTCAGTATAATAAAGCAAAGGGCACTAGTCAACACTATTGGAGATTTGATGTAGAAGGTGCTTGTCCAAAATTAAACCCCATATTTTTTGTATTCAAAGTTCATTGTAGTAATGAGATGTTTTTGTTAGAATAAGGTAGTATGCAAATACTAGATCTGAAGGAATGATTTTGTTCCATTCTGAGTTCTGTATTCTAATGAGCTGGTAAATGTTTAAGGATAAGACTCTTAATACTGTAGTCTTTATTAATTGTAGAATATAGACATTGAACTATAGTACTTTACTAAATAACTAGAAATAGTACTGTTGTACTATAAATTTCTGTTTACAGGAATGGGGAGGAATGGGTGGATAAAAACTGAATATTGTCTTACTACCTGGAATAACAATTGCTTTAAAGAATTAAACAGAAAAGCATCTTATAGTATCTAGTAAATGAATATGTCTGAACTGTGCCAGATCTGTTTATCTGTAATCTCCATAGGCCTTCAGTGATAGTTGTTTTTCCAGTTTGAGTTCATTTTAACGCATAATTCTTTCCTTTTATTGTATAAATTTATTGACTATAATTGCCAAATATCACTAAAGAAATTGTTGCTAAACATACTGCTTACTAAAAATAGCTCATATAGTTGCTAAACATATTGCTTACTAAAAATAGCTCATATAGTTGCCTAGGATAAATTAGCTATATCTTAGGGAGTAGAATGTAGCAGAGACATGTTTTGTTTTGTTTTGTTTTTTGTTTTTTCCTGCTGAATTTGTGTCATGGTTCTGTGGAGTTTAGAATTGCTTCACAACCAGAATGAGCTAATGCAAGTAAGGTGGAAATTAGCCCTCCATCAGTCAGGGGAACAACTAGCTGGTTATTTGGATGCTACTTAACAAATGTTATATACTTTATTGAATTAATCAGTTGATGTTGCTGTCCATTCAAAGTTTGAAAATCTTCTTGGTAGAGATTTTCCTTATAAGCAGATCTATTACTTAAACTATTAGCAAATCTATTGCTAATAGTTTATTTCCTTCAAAGAGAATTTCATGTTACTATTGCTTTGGAGCATGGGGAAAGGACTTCCTTTTGCAAACTTTTGTTTGCCTTCACTTCAATTTCTAGTATAGGCAGATCACTTTAAATCATTTTTATTATTTTTTATACATTATTTTTGGAGACAGGGTCTCACTTTGTCTTCTGCACTAGAGTGCAGTGGAGTCATCATAGCTCACTGCAACTTCAGAATGGGTTCAAGCCATCTTCCTGCCTCAGCCTACCACTGTGCCTGGCTAAATTTTTTTTTTTTTTTTTTTTTTTTTTTTTTGAGACAGTGCTGTGGCTTGAGCCCAGCTCACAGCAAGCTAAAACTCTCAAGTAGCTGGAACTACAGAAGTGAACCACCACCCCTAGCTAATTTTCGGGAGTTGGGGGGTGTTGTTTGTTTTTGGTAGAGAAGGGTCTTCTTTTGCTTAGGTCAGTCTCAAACTCCTAACCTTAAGCAGTTCATGTAGTTGTCTAGGATAAGTGTCGTGGCCTCCCACAGTGGTAGGATTACAGGTACAAGCCACTGCATTTAGTCTTCTACCATTATTTTTTTTACTAACTTCATAATTCCCTGCTGATTGCTTAATGGTTTTTATTTTATCATTGTTATTTATTTATTTATTTATTTATTTATTTATTTTTTGAGACAGAGTCTTACTTTGTTGCCCTGGGTATAGTGCTATGGCTTGATAGTTCACAGCAACCTCGAACTCTTGGGCTTAAGCAATTCCTCTTGCCTTAGCCTCTTGAATGCTGAGACTACGTACAGATGCAGATGCACCATGATGGCCAGATAGTTTTTCTATTTTTAGTAGAGATGGGATCTTGCTCTTGCTCTTGCTCTTGCTCAGGCTCACCTCAGCCTTCCAAAATGTTAGCATTACAGCCTGGAGGCCTGCTGCTTAATGGTTTTTTGAACTCGATAAAAAGCCTATAATCTTAGCACTCTGGGAGGCCAAGGTAAATGGATCACTTGAGCTCAGGAGTTCTAGACCCCATCTTTACTTTAAAAAACTAGAAAAATTAGCTGGGCATGGTGGTGCACGCCTGTAATCTCAGCTATTCAGGAAGCTGAAGCTAGAAGATCGCTTAAGCCCAAGAGTTTGAGGTTTTTGTGAGCTGTGACACCAGGGCACTCTACCAAGGTTGACCAAGTGAGACTCTGTCTCAAAAATAAAAAATGTTGATAAAAGCATAAGTAATGGTGGTATTTTTTTTTTTTCAAACAGTTTATAATCTATGGTAAGAAATTACATAAAAACACTTTTATTAAAGTACATTTAATTTAAAGAGCCTGCAATATAGACATCAGAGATAAAAACATAAGAGAAATCAGTAGAGATTGAAATGGTTAAAGAAGTCTCATGAAGGAGATAAAACTTGAATGGGGTTCACGTGAAGGGAGATTAAATGAACAATTTAGGGTAATCCAGACATTGGCCAGGAGGGACAGCATAATGGATGATGAGGAGGTGTATGTAAGTGACATAGAATATCAGCCTAGCTCGAGAAGAGAGTTTGTTTTTGAACAGTAGAATTCACACTAGATGACATACACAGGGTCAGATAAAAGAGGAAAAGCATTGCTAATCACAGTTAGCAGGAGAATAACAAATCATCTAAATAACAATGGCATGTTGGGGGTTTTTTGTAAATATCTTAAGCTTCTAATTGATGAGGTCTTTACTAGAGTCTTTTATCCTAGAAATTTAGTCTAGCAAAATGGTTAAGAAGTTGAATGTTGACATTAGTTCAAGCAAACATGGTTTAAAACCATATTTCAAATGGCAAAGCTCGAACTCCTGAGCTTTGCCATTTGCTAGCTATGTGACATTGGGAAATAAAAGCTGTTCTTCCTAAATAAATGATTTCCTTATCTACCTCAGGGTTGTTAGGAAGATTAAATGGAACGATATACATATTAAAGAGCTTATTGTACAGAAACTGCATAGCAGAAATTAGTATCTAGACATGGTCTAAATTTATCTTTTGGTGGATATTTGAAATTTCTTTTTCTTCCTACCATTCACATATTTATTGGCCATTTCTCTGCCACTATCTGCCTTTTTTTTTTTTTTTTAGACAGTCCTAACTGTGGCACCCTGGGTAAAACTCTTGGGCTCAAAGGATCCTCTCACCTTAGCCTCTTGAGTAGCTGTGACTACAGATGCCCCCCACAATGCCTGGCTATTTTTTTTTTTTTTTTTTTTTTTAATAGGAATGCGGTATTGCCCTTCCTCAGGCTGGCCTCACACTCCTGACCTCAAGTAACCCACCCACCTTGGCCTCCCTGAATCCTGGGATTATAGGTGTGAGCCACTGTGCCCTTCTTCTTCTTTTTTTTTTTTTTTTTTTTGTAGAGACAGAGTCACTTTATTGCCCTTGGTAGAGTGCTGTGCCATCACAGCTCACAGTAACCTCCAACTCCTGGGCTTAGGCGATTCTCTTGCCTCAGCCTCCCCAGTAGCTGGGACCACAGGCACCCGCCACAACGCCTGGCTATTTTTTGTTGCAGTTTGGCCGAGGCCGGGTTTGGACCCACCACCCTTGGTAGATGGGGTCGGCGCCCTACTCACTGAGCCACAGGTGCCGCCCTGTGCCCTTCTTTTAACAATGTCTTTATTATCTTCTCTAGAACCCTTACCTTGCAGCAGATGGTACTACATAAACTCTTTCAGCTGTTAATATAAGGCATTTTCAGTATATAATAAGAACATGTTTTGTAGTAATGTTTATTCTCTTTTAAGAAGTATATGTAGGTAAGATTACATGGTGATTTCTTAGGCTATAAATTTTTTTTTCTTTTTTTTTTTTTAGAGATAGAGTCTCATTTTGTCACCCTCAGTAGAGTGCAGTGGTGTTACAGCTCACAGAAACCTCCATCCAGCTCTTGGGCTTAAGTGATTCTCTTGCCTCAGCCTCCCGAGTAGCTGGGACTATAGGCACCCGCCACAACGCCCAGCTATTTTTGCAGTTTGGCCGGGACTGAGTTTGAACCAACCACCCTCGGTATATGGGACCAGTGCCCTACTCACTGAGCTACAGGCGCTGCCCAGGCTAATAATTTTAAGAAATATTATTAGAAGACAAGATGACTGCTGAATCATATTGTGGTATAATTCTTTATAACACACCATTACTTCTTACCATAGAGAAAGTCATAAACTGCATTGTTGCTGATAGTTAATAGCCATTTTTATCTCAAAAAGTAAGTGATACTTAGTAAAGCATAGAGTTGTTTTTCTATACCTAACTAATTTCTGAGGAGAGGCTTTGTAGATGTAATACTTGCAAGCCAAAAATCCTCTAATCATTGAATTAAAAGTGTATGACCTTTGAAATTCTTGTCAAGCACTTAAAGCTCTAATATCTTTAAAGTTACTAAAGTGACAAAATACCCATTTCTGACCAGCATTGACACAGTCACGGTAAGCCTTAATTATTTTAGTCTCTGGGATAAAAGCATTCAACCTAAAACTAGTTTTATCATAAAAGAGAAAACTTTTGAAAATCAGAGTTCTACAAATTAGAGAACCAAGATTGTTTAGATTAAACAATACTCAAGTCTTTACTCTCTATTTTTCTCTTTCTGTTTCTGAATTATATTTTGGCAGGTATTGAGCACATTCCTAAGTGCTCCCTGTTTTCATTTGCACATCTCCCTTTTCCATTTTACTTTGACTTCTTATTAGCATTTGATTGAAATTTGGAAGTATGTCATTGACATAAAATCAGTAAAATGAGAACAATTATAGCATATACACCGTGCCAAGAATATAAAAAATAGAGGATTATCTCCATGGCTCCAAACTATTGGTAGATTATTGGCTTGGTAGGATTAGCATCCCTGGGCCGGCGTGGCCTGGGGGTGGTCTAGGAGATAGGCCAGAGCAGGAAACATCTATTGTGTAATTCATGGCTTTATTCCATTTCTAGTCAAAAGTGACAGCTTGCAATAGTAGAGCCAAGCTGAAGCCTGTATAGTAGGATGGACAAGAAAAGGGGAACTAGCAGCTTAAAGCAAAGTCTTTGTACTTCCTTATTTTTTTTTTAACTTAAAGTTGGTACATCGTGTTAATAAATTCATGAATTTTGCTCTGTATTCTTTTTACATAATTCCTTCTATCATCTACCTAGGTGATTTTATATAGTTTCAAAAATAATTATGAAACATTCTTATGAAGTTCCCATAAATCAGTCAGATGTTTTAATTCATCTCTTCTGCCATTGAAAGAGGAGTTCTTCATCTGTAAAAATTGGTTTCAAAACTTTAGTGTGTTTAAAATGTATCCTTGGAATTCAGGAACATGTTATTTTGACTGAAATTTGGCCCAAGTATGAGCCATTCTGCAATACTCAGATAGAAAACAGTATTGTAAGTCACTTCAGTAGTTCTCTTCTGATCCCAAATCTGCTATGTTCATATGCTAAAAAATCTGCCAGTCCCTTTTTAATTTTTATGGCTGCTGTTATGAATTTAAAGTATGTGAAATTATGCTTGTAGACATCAGATTCCAAAGAGTCTAAGCCATTACTAGTTACCATTGAGAAAGATTTTCTAGTTTTCTTCTTGCCATTTAAAATAGAATAATATTTATTTATTCCTTTTCTCAATTACATAATCTTACTAATGCATGGTCACATTATCCAAAATCTCAAAATTAAAATTCAATTTCTCAGTGTAATGTTAGTATTTTTATAATTTGAAAATATCCAAAAATACTTTTATGTGCTTTATTTTTGTTAGCCTTATGAGAAAACAGATTGTATTATACTCTTAATTTTGTACAGTACTGCTAGGGTAGATAGTAGTTTATTTAATCCACAAAACTCTTTGAGAATTCTAATTTACAAATGAAAAGGTAGCAAAAATAGAAACCCATGTACAGTAGATTAAATTTTAAAAGGGAGTATTATAAAAATATAGCAGGCAATGTCATGTGCATCCATAGCAAGAAAATATATCCAAACCTTAACTCAAATTGAAATTGGGAACTGAAAAGTCAAGAACTCATCACATAGTCCCTTTTTTTCCTTCCCCCGATCTCCTTTCTTGAGACAGGTTTCTTCTGCTTACTCATAGATTTTGTTTCTCATAGTGCTCATTTTCATGTGACTTTTGTGTGTCAGTATAAGTTCACCCACCTATCCTCTCTCCTTTGCAAGACCTTTTAGATCTGATTTATGTTTCTTACTAAATGGGATAGGTGGTATAAGAGAACAAAAAGAGAATATGGAAGAAATATGAGGAAAAGACAAGAATATATGGTAGTAATTTCTATAGGTAAAGAAAGGGCAGTGCCTGTGGCTCAGTGGGTAGGGCTCCGGCCCCATATCCTGAGGGTGGTGGGTTCAAACCTGGCCCTAGCCAAAGTGCAACAAAAAATAGCTGGCATTGTGATGGGCACCTGTGATCCCAGCTACTTTGGAGGCCAAGGCAGGAGAATTGTCTCGGCCCAGGAGTTGGAGGTTGCTGTGAGCTGTGATGCTACAGCACTCTACCAAAGGCGATAGAGTGAGACTCTGTCTCTAAAAAAGAAAAAGAAAAAATGAAGTTTAACAAAGTTATGACCTAAGATCTAGGTTCACACAGCTAGTGGTAGCCAAAACAACTTGGACCCAAAACTTTAGATTCCAAGATGTTATTTCTGTCATACCACCCACCTTTGTCAGCTATCAAATGGGAAGTGTCTCCTATTTGTACATTGTTCTCTTTCATTTGGCTATATTTTCTTACATTTGAAGTTTTTCCTAAATAAATGACCAAGTTTTTTCTTCATTTTATTGCCTGTGCAACTTCCCTAGATTTTCCACATGCTAATAGCAAGCTATACTTCAAATCTGTGCATTTTCAGGTTCAGCTTATCTTAGGGTTTGTGTATTTGATGTGCACCCCAAAACAACTATTATTTCAATGTGTGCCAGAGATGCAGAAGGAAAATAAGTTTGGACACCCCCTGACTTAAGGTCTTTGTAGTCTCTTCGTTTTTTTTTTTGTTTGTTTGTTTGTTTCCAGCTGTGTAGCTTTCTTTTTTATGCAAACAGGTATTTGGAATCTAGGTTTTCTCAAAGTTAAAACTGAAAAATAAATACTTTAAAATGAACCCTTGTAAGCCTCTTGATGAAAGATTGTTTGTACTCCAACTCTTCCAAGACTTCAGATTAAAGACAAAATAATACCAACAATAAATAACATGGGTGAGGGCTATTTATTCATATATTTAAGTGCCTGTTGTGTTAAATTAGGGAATACAAATACCTTGCCTTCATAGAGCCTACAGTCTAATGGGGGAAACACACGTAGAAAAGTACAAATGTAAATACAGGCAAAATGTAGTAATAGACACCAGGGAAGAATAAGGAATCCATTCTTGTTATGGGAGGGATACAAAGGAGATATACCTATTCTTAGAATAGAATTCTGTGATATATCATGTTGAATATTAAAATTAGCTGACCCACTAGGACAGAAGAATTTGTTAAATACATGAAGTCAAGTGAATAAACAGAATGTCTGTTGAATGGACCATTTACATAAACTCTAAGCATACCATCTATCTTCCTGTGAAGATAGAGTAATGATGAGAAAGGGAGACCTTTTAACCATTTTTAGTTGGGTAAGCCACTGATTGATCTCAATATCATTGTCCTCATTGAGTAGAGGAATAATGAGCATTAGTATAAAAGAAGCAAACAGAAAACTTACCATTTTAACCATTTATGTGTACAATCACTGGCATTAAGTACATTCACAATATTGTACAACTATTACCACTATACATTTCCAGAACTTTTTTATCCCAAATAAAACTCTGCATTAATTAAACAGTAACTTCTCATTTCCCAATTCTTCCCTCCGCCTAACTCCTGGTAACCTATAACCTCGATTTTACTTGACCTATGAATTTACCTATTTTAGGGTACCTCACATAAGTGGACTCTTGCACTATTGGTCCTTTTGTTACTGGCTTATTTACCTTAGCATAATGTCTTCAATTTTGATCCATTTTGTAGCATGTGTTAGAATTTCGTTTTTATGGCTGAATGATACTCCATTTTATGTATAGATCACATTTTGTTTGCCCGTTCATCTCCTGTTGTGTATTTTGGTTGTTTCTACCTTTTGCGTAATTGTGAATAGTGCTTCTATGAACATTATTGTACAGATTTTGAGGTATTCCTTTCAGTTGTTTGGGGTATTTACCTAGGAGTGGAATTTTGCTGAATAATATGGTAATTCCATGTTACCAATGCACAAAGGTTCTAGTTTCTTTCATATCTGTACTTAAACTATTTTTCATTTTCTTAGTAATAGCCATGCTACTGGATGTGAAGTGGTAACAAATTGTGGTTTTGTTTTGCATCTCCCTAATGCTTAGTGATATTGAGCATCTTTTCATAAGATTATTGGTTATTACTATACTACATGTATTTGGAGAATGTTCTTTTAAATCTGTTGCCCATTTTATAAAATGTTTGCTTTTTTTGTCATTGAGATGTAGGAATTCTATATTCTATATTCTGTATTCTGAATATCAGTATCTTATGAGGCAGATGCTTTAGAAATATTTTTTTCCCTTTCTATAGGTTGTGTTTTTCTGTCTCTTCTTTGATATACCATTTGTTGAAAACATTGTCTTTTCCAAGTTGAATGGTCTTGGTACCCTTGTTGAAAATTAACTGACCATTTATGTAACAATTTATTTCTGTACTCTGTATTCTATTTCTTGGTTTTTATGATTGTCCTTATACCAGTATCACTTGGGGTACCTTTTTTTTTTTTTTTTCATGTTTTTACAGCTACATAGTAATTTGTTCAAATGATTAACCCTAAGATAAATCGGACTAAAGTATACTATTCTGTTCTCTTGAAATTAGCATCTGAAACATTAAGTCAATCTTTGGAGTATAACTCCTGATTTGCAAATGATCAGGCATTAGACCTGCATTTTAGAGAAGGTATGTTTTTTGTTGTTGTTGTTTGTTTTTTTGCAGTTTTTGGCTGGGGCTGGGTTTGAACCCACCACCTCCTATATATGGGACTGGTGCCCTACTCCTTGAGCCATAGGTGCCGCCCCAGAAGGTATGTTTTTAAAAATTGAGGGAAAGATTGGGTGTTAAGGCTTATGTCTGTAATTCTCCTAGCACTTTGGGAGGCTGAGGCAGGAGGATCACTTGAGCCCAAGAGTTTGAAGTTGCAGTGAGCTATGATGATGCCACTACAGTCCACCCCCTCATCCCCATGCAAATATAGAGGAAAAGGAGGATCCTGTGATTCTGTGCTGTAACAGTAGTCATTCAGTCATTCACTTATTGCTATGTGCCAGTCACTTTGGTCTGTGAATTCAAAAGTAGATAAAATACTTGATTCTCTTTCAGATCAAAAGAGACATAAATGTAGAGTCTTTAAGCTTACAGGGCCAAGATGTTATTCAGTATGTGGGCTTTAAAAACATAATATTGAACCCATTGCAGAGGATGGGTTTTTATCTTGTTTCTGTCATATCTACCGTACTTTTTCTTCAAGAAATTACATTCTATCACATGTTAATAATTACTTTCAGTGGTTAACAAAGCCCAACGTTGGGAACTTTTCTTAATGTTTATTGCATATATGTCAGTCAGGAAAACGTGTATAACATAAATTGGTAGCATCTGCCTGGCATATTGTTAGTGTTGGGAAGCATTTTGAGGCTCTGCCCTTTGCCAAGTAAGAGTGTGTGGTTAATTAATGTTGTTCAGTACCAGCATAGTAAATGAAAGTATTGTATTGGTTTTGATCACTTCTACGGTATCTCTTTTCCAATTTGTCTTATTCCATAAATAGATATGAATATACATGTCTATAGTTTTATTTTTAATTTTTATTGATACATAATAGATTTATGTATTTGGGAGTACATGTGGTAATTTAATACATTCATGTAATTTATAAAGATCAGATCAGTGTAATTGGTATTTATCACTTTATATATTTGTCTTTTATTTATGCTATAAACATTCAAATATTCTCTAGCTATTTTGAAAATAAATAGTAGATTATTGTAAACTGTGGTCACCTTACTGATTTATAAAACAATAGGTCTTATTTCTTCTCTCAAACTGTGTATTTGCATCCATTAATCAACTTCTCTTCATGCTCTCCCCTCTACCATTCTCTGTCACCAGTAAGTACAAATGTACTCACTCTGTTTTCATGAGATCCACTTTTGTAATTCTCAGGTATGAGTGAGAACATGCAATGTGTGTCTGTCTGCTTCACTTATTTCATTTAACATAATGACCTCCAGTTCCATCCATATTACTGCAAATGACAGGATTTCCTTTTTTATGGTTGAATAATATTTCCTTGTAAAAATATATTTTCTTTATTTATCCATCAATGGGCTCTTGGGCTGAGTATATATTTTGGTTATTGTAAATAGCACACAATAAACATGCAGGTGCAGAGAGGTCTCTTCCATATATTAATTTCCTTTTTTTTTTTTTTTTGTAATATACCCTCTAGTCTTACTACTAAATCATGTGGAAGTTCTGTTTGAGGAACTACTATGCTGTTCTCCATAGTGGCCTTACTAGTTTAATTTACATTCCTATCAGCAGTTTATAAGGGTTCACCTTTCTCTACATCCTCGCCAATCTGTTCAGTTTCATACTAGAATTATGAATGGATTGCACAGCACAATTACAGTATTAGAATATTCCGTGTTTGTCTATATACTTAATTTTACCAATGAGTTTTGTATCTTCAATTTTTCTTTCAACATTAGTGATTTTTTTTCTTTCAAATGGAAGAATTCCCTTTAGTGGTTCTTGAAGGATGGTTCTGGCAGTGGTAAAATCAGTTAGCTTTTGTTTGTATAGGAAAGACTATCTCTACTTCATAGTTACAGAATAACTTCACTGGAGGGCGGTGCCTGTGGCTTAGTGGGTAGGGCACCGGCCATATATGCCAAAGGTGGTGAGTTCGAGCCTGGCCATGGCCAAACTGCAACAAAAAAATAGCCTGGCATTGTGGCAGGTGCCTGCAGTCCCAGCTACTCTGGAGGCTGAGGCAAGAGAATCACCTAAGCCCAGGAGTTGGAGATTGATGTGAGCTGTGTGAGCCACAGCAGGCACTCCACCAAGGGCAATAAAGTGAGACTCTGTCTCTAAAAAGAAAAAAGAATAGCTTCTCTGGACACAGTATTCTTAGACAGCAGGTTTGTGCAGTGTGTGTTTCGTTGTTGTTAGTTTTGTATCAGCCCTTTGAGCATGTCATCTCATCTTCTGTACCACATGGTTTCAGTTGAGAAGTCTGTTGCCATTCTAATTGTAGCTGCTTTGTATGTTATTTGCTGCTTTTTCTCTTCCTACTTTTGGAATTCTCCCTTTGTCCTTTGAAATTCTCTGTCTTCTATCCTTTGTGAGTTTCATTATCACATGCCTTGGGGGTAGTGTTATATGGGTTGAATCTATATTGTGTTCTTTGACCTTTTGTATCGTATTAGACATTACTGCATTTCCTTAAAATTCTTGTTTAGTTCACATATTGCTGTCTCATTAACGTCCTTGCTTTATCTGTGTGAGGAGGTCATGTTTCCCTGTTTGCTGCTGTTTCTTTTTTGTTCTTTCTTTCTTTCTTTTCTTTTTCTTTTTTTTTTTTTGAGACAGAGTCTTACTATCATCTCCTGCAGTAGAGTGCTGTGGCATCACAGCTCATAGCAACCTCAAACTCTTGGGCTTAAGTGATTCTCTTGCCTCACCCTTCCAAGTACCTGGGACTATAGAAGCCTGCTACAACGCCCAGCTACTTTTTTTTAGAGATGGGGTCTTGCTCTTGCTCAGTCTGGTCTCAAACCCATGAGCTGAGGCAGTCTACCTGCCTGGCCCTCTAAGAGTGCTAGGATTACAGGCCTGAGCCACCATGCCCTACCTTTTGTTGTTGTGTTTTTTCGTTTGTTTGTTTTTTGAGACAGAGTCTCCTTTTGTTGCCCTTGGTAGAGGGCTGTGGCATCATAGCTCACAGCAACCTCAAACTCTTGGGCTCAAGCAATTCTCTGGCCTCAGCCTCCCAAGTAGCTGGGACTACAGGTACCTGCCACAACACCCAGCTATTTTTAGATAGGGTCTCACTCTTACTCATGCTGTTCTTGAACCTGTGAGCTCAAGTAATCCACTACCTTGCTAGGATTATAGGTGTGAGCCACTGCGCTCATGTACAGTGTTACATTGAACGATTATTTGTTTCAATTTTCTCTGTCTGGTTCTCTGGGTTTTTTGTTTTGTTTTGTTTTTCTTTTTTTTTTTTTTGTTTTTTTTTTTTTTTTGGAGACAAGAGTCTCACTTTGTCACCCTTGGTAGAGTGTCCTGGCGTCACAGCTCACGGCAACCTCCAGCTCTTGGGCTTAGGCAATTATCTTGCCTCAGCCTCCTGAGTAGCTGGGACTACAGGTGCCCGCCACCAACATATGGGGCCAGTGTCCTACTCACTGAGACACAGGTGCCTCCCTTCTATTTTGTTTTTAATTGGATATGTTTATTTAGACATTGTTTGTAATTTACCTCTTTTTTCCCCTTGCTGGGTCCCTACTTCCTTTGGGGCATTAGACTGTGTCTTCAGGTAAGATTTACCTGGGTTCTAGTAAACAATCAGAATGCTTATCCCCAATAGGGGATATCCCAGTAATGTGGCAATAGTTTTTATGCCTGTGGGATCTGTAGAACAAATCTACTACAGCATGGTGCTATTGAACAGCCACTCTGATTTAGTGTCTCCTTTCATTGAGTAATGGAGCAGAATGTAGTCCTGGCTTCTCCCCTGAGATATTTTTCTCTTTAGGCACTCCTGATGCTTCCTGTAAGTTGAGGCAGGGACAGATCTCTTGCCAGGGAGCCCCATTTTGTGGAAAAGATGTTGTCCACCTTGATCTCACTTTTTCCAGTGTAGAAACTGTGAGTCAGGTGGAAATTTTCTGCACTTTAGTGCTGGACGGCCTGGAGGAAGTGGCATCACAGTTGTGGAAACCATCTCTTACCATCTGCTCAGGGATTTTTCACTACTCTGTGTCCTAGGGAACTGTCTTGTCCTCATTTTTGAGTTGTGGGATTTTGGTAGTGATAATCTCTATGCTATATACTTGGTTTTGGTTTAGAGGGGGATGGAGTGAAGCTAGTTTTTTTCTATAGTATTGCCATTTTAGAATCAAAAGTCTGTATATATATATTTTTATGAATTCCATTTGAATGGTGGTACAAGTTGGATAGCTCTGTCTTTCCACCAAGAACTCCAAGGACTTTACAAGAGTATCTGCTAATATTTAGTGCCAATATTTCAAGTTAAAGTCAGAAATAGGTTACAAAGTAATTAAATTTTAAATTACAAGGAGAGCCAAAATCAACATACAACAATCATAGAATTAATTGCCAAATTTTATTAAGATTTTGTTTAAAGATATTTATCTAATCATATACATATTTATGCATATAAGATTTATCCTCTGGAAATTTTGGCTCTTTGAGGGCAGTCTATTGAAATACTACAAATTGGTTATAGAATAGCTGTCCAGCCTGAACTCAGATTTCACCTCTGGGTGCTTACTATCTGAAATGCTGTGCAAGATATATAACCCCCTTTACTACTTTTTTAATCTATAAAATAGATAATTAATACCTATCTCATGATCCTGTTACCATTATTTGTGAGGTAATACAGTAAATGTGAAAGATCTGGCTCGGCACCTATGGCTCAAGCAGCTAAGGCACCAGCCACATACACCTGAGCTGGTGGGTTTGAATCCAGCCCGAACCTGTCAAACAACAACGATGGCTACAACCAAAAAATAGCCGGGCGTCGTGGTAGGCACCTATAGTCCCAGCTACTTGGGAGGCGAAAGTAGGAGAATCACTTGAGCACAGGAGTTGGAGGTTGCTGTGAGCTGTGATGCCACTGCACTCTACCCAGGGCGATAGCTTGAGGCTCTGTCTCCAAAAAAAAAATCTTTCTGCTCAAATTTTTATGATAGAGAGTATATGGGTAAGATTTGAGAAAAGTGATCTTTTTGGGTAAATCTCTCTTCGTGATGTTTTTACTTTCAAGAGATCGTTTAGAATTAATTGTTTTTTAACCTTCAGTTGATAAAATAGATGTCATTGACAGCCTTTACTACTTCATCAGTGAGTTATTTAATTGGTAAATTTCCTACATTCTCCTAGTTTTCTATTAATTTTTCCCAGCCAAAATATTGCTGTCCTATGGTATATCTTTTCAACACCTCTTAGTAAGATCTTAATTCCCTTAATCCTTTGTCTTTTTGTCATATATACCTTTTAATTTTCTATTTTGGAATAGTCCTATTTTCTTTTTCTACCTTTAAACCATAAATCTACCTTGTCCACTATTGATAGCCACTAGTCACATGTGGCTATTTAAATGTAAATTAAGTTAAAAATTCAGTTCTTCAGCCATGCAAGCCACATTTCAAGCACCTCAATAGTCTCATGTGGCACAGTGTATGTATATAGCATTTCCATCATAGAAAATTCTGTGGGTAATTTTGCCTTAAATGCTAAGCACTGCAGAAAAAAAATGACTCCTGTGTATTTTAGTGCCATTGTATTGTTCTCCAGTCTTAGCCAAGCCCTTAGTATCATTTGGCATTCTTTTTTATGCCCCCTCACCTTTTTTTTTCTTGAGACAGAGTCTCACTATGTCACCCTTGGTAGAGTGCCATAGCATCACAGCTCACGGCAATCTCAAACTCTTGGGCCTAAGTGATTTTCTTGCCTCATTCTCCCAAGTAGCTGGGACTACAGGTGCCCACCACAATGCCCGGCTGTTTTTTTGTTGCAGTTCTCATTGTTGTTTGGCTGGCCTGGTCTGGGTTCAAACCTGTCAGCCTCGGTGTATGTGGTTTGTACCGTAACCACTGTGATACGATACCGACCCCTCACTTCCCTTTTTTGAAGATGGAGTTGTGCTATATTGTCCAGGCTTAAGTTAGAATTATGTGATAGGAACAACTGAGCCAGGTTGTATGCCCCTTTTGAGCTTCTGTTTTCTAAAGCAGTTATTCCAAATTATCACTACTCTACTCAGCTTCCTCCTTTTCTCTTAGTAGATGACCTTTCTTCTGCTGCACAGAGGAAATTGAGTTTATAAGAGGAACCTCCTTAACTTCCTGTTCTCATAAAAACTATTTTTGCACCTCTCCTTCCCTCCTTTTCTCTAGTCTGAGATGGGTTCATTTTTATCACTACTTTGACTTTACAAATTCATTTACAAATTGGTTACCTGGTATGTATGTCCCTGACACTATTTCTACGTATTTAAGATATAGCCATGAACAAAACAAAAATTTTACTGCTCTCCTATAATGTACCTTCTGGGAAAACACAGACAGCAAACAATAGGACTATTTAAACTGGGTATGGTGGCCTGTGCCTATAATCTCAGCTAGTATGGAGGCTTTGCTCGGAGCATTTATTGAGACTACAGTGAGCTATGATGATGCCACTATATTCCAGCCTGGTAACAGCAATACCCTGTCTCTTAAAAAACAACAAAACCAAAATTGTTTAGTATATTAGAATATGGTAAGTGCTGTGGAGAAAAAGTAAAATCTAGAAGGGGATTGCCAACACAGAAAATGAACAGCCCTATGAAAGAATCAAGACGAAGCATTCTATATGCAAATTAGTATAAAACGAGAAAGGTTATAGGGTAGATTAAGGAGGGCTCTGTAGGCTACTATAAAGACTTTTATTTTTTATTCTGTTAAGGACTGAAAGTCTTTGAAGGGTTTTGAGCAGAAGAATGATATGATAGAACTTTTTTCCTGTATATTATTTTAAACATATATAGCTATAGAATAGTAACATGAGCTCCCTTGTAGAATCCAGCTTTAAGAGTTATCAGTTCATGGCCAATAATGTTTCTTCTTCGTATTCTGTTCAACTTCACAATATTTTCAATTTCTGATGGATTTATTAGGATTTAACCCCATTATAAATTAAGGAGCATCTGTATGGTAAAAAAAATCTCACCATATTATTTCATCCCTAATTTTCTCTATATGTATATTTAAATACATAAATTACAATGTCTGTAGTCTTAATGTCATTATTCACAGTAGTGATGTTCTATACCAGGCGTCCTCAAGCTTTTTAAACAGGGGGCCAATTCACTGTCCCTCAGCCCGTTGGCGGGCTGGACTACAGTTTAAAAAAAAAAACTATGAACAAAGTCCTATGCACACTGCACATATCTTATTTGGAATTAAAAAAACAAAAGGGGAACAAATACAATCACACTGCCTCATGTGGCCTGCGGGCTGCAGTTTGAGGACCCCTGTACCATTACCACTTCTTAGCAAGCAACACCAGGAATGATAGAATATCATGTTTGCTCACTTGCATACATGCAGCCATCAGACTGAGAATAATAACACTAACGTTATCACCAACAGTATAATTTCTGTGAGCCTCCACTTTTTTTTTTTTTTTTTTCCTGGAGACAGAATCTTACTCTGTTACTCAGGCTAAAGGAGTGCCTTTGCTTCAGCTGCCCAAGTAGCTGAGACTATAGGTACACACTACCATGCCTGGTCAATTTTTAGTAGAAATAGGTTCTTGGGGTGTCTCGCTCGTTCTGGCTAGTCTGTCAGCTCCTGACAGCCCTATGAAAGAATCAAATAAATGATCCTTTCCCTTCAGCTCATGTAAATGATCCTTTCCCTTCAGCTTCCCAGAGTGCTAGGATTATAGGCATGAGCCACCACACTGTGCCTTTTTTTTTTTTTTTTTTTTTTTTTTATGAGGCAGTCTCACTTTTCTGCCCAGGCTAGAGTGTTGTGGCATCAGCCTAGCTTACAGTGACCTCAAACTCCTGGGCTCAAGCAATCCTCTCGTCTCAACTCCTGAGTGACTGGGACTATGGGCACCTGCCACTCTCCTGTAATCCTAGCACTAAGGGAGAGTGAGGTGAGAGGAGCCTAAGCAAGAGCGAGACCCGGTTTCTACTAAAAATAGAAAAAAAATTATTTTTTATTTATTAGAATATAACCCACTAGTGATATATTCAATTTGTTGTTTGTAGTTGTCTCAAATTGTCTTGCTCTCTTTGTGTTTTCAAAAGCTAATCCCTCTCCTGGTGTTCTAGAATCTATCTTCATAGACATTTTTCTCCATTTACCAAATCTTAAGCCTATTTTTCTTTCATTGTTTTTTTCTTCATTATATAAATAATGGCATAAATATGGTATCTATTACCATAGAAAACTGTTTTCTAATATAAGAAATAATTTCTCTTATTATATACTCATTCTAGTTATCTTACTCCCTTGCCCTATAGTTGGATTTTTAATAATGCGAACTATTATGTCTATATGTTCTTACCTCTCAATAACATCTTCAGTTGCTGCAGCCTAGCCTCTGCCTCTGCTTCCACAAAACTGATGTTGCTTAGATGGAGAATAATTGCAATTACCACGATGAATATTTATGTCTGCATTGATGTCCTACAGAATCTGTCATTTAACACTGCGGATCACTGCTGGAAATTTTTTATACCTATAGCCCCTCTGATACTTCTTTTCAAATTTTTCTACTCTTGCTTGCTATGTAGTTTTATTGTTGAGTGGTTTTCTACGGTGTACCTTTTTGGTATCTTCCCATTTCAATACTCATCCTAAACAGTGTCATATTTCCATTGTTGTTCAAAACCCTATCTTCAGAGGTATGTGGCACACCACCTAGGTGAAGGGCTGAACTACAACTTGGTCTGTACCTAACAAACACAAAACAATGTAACCTGATCATATGTACCCTTATATTAATCTGAAATTAAAAAAAAAAAATTCCTGTCTTCTGAATTCAAAACTATATAGTCTAGACCTCCCTGCTATACACTATCCCTTATTTTAAAACTATTTATCTTCATCTATGTTCCAAGCACTGTTTAGATAAAAATTTCTGCCCCCATGGAGCTTAAGTTCTACAAGAGGCCAGGTATTATAATAAATGTAATAAATAAATTATATAATATATTATAAAATTTAATAAATGCTATGACTATATGAAAAAGTGATGTAAGAACAATTAGGGTTGGGTAAGAGAGAAGCAGTATAGTGTTTAAAAAGATGGTCAGGGTAGATATCATTAAGAAGGTGAAAACCATATATTCTTCTGCTTTACTGTATTAAGATTCAGCACTCAGATCTTGTTTTTGTTTTCTTTCCTGATCATTCTTTATCCCAGCTACTGGCATAACCATATCTATTCTATTTTGTCACTTAAATCAACATCTGGGAACGTTTTAGGTTCTTCTTTTTCTCTTACATATTTGTCTCTGAGAAGTATTGATACTGCCTCCTTGAGATTGCTTGTATCTGTCTCATTCTACTTATATCTGTTAAGGCTTCCATCTTCACCTGGCTGGACTGTTGCAGAGCTCTCCAAATAGGGTCCTCGAGTCTTCTTTACCTACTCTGCTGCTTGTATTTAATCCATACCGATATACTTGCTATAGAGTTCTCCCTATATATCATACTGCTTCATTCATCTATTCTTGTACATGCATTTTCCTCTGCCCAAAAAGCCTTTCTTTTCTGATCTCCCATTATCTGGCAGGTGCCCTTGTATTTTTGAAGTTCCACCTTAAAAGACTTACCTATATACTCGAGTATAAGTCGAGTTTTTTCGGCACAAAATTTGTGCCGAGTTCGGGTTTTTCGGGCTTATACTCGAGTATATACGGTATACGTGTTCATCATACTTTTCTCATTTCCCAGTCAAGTATTTCCTCCTCTATGATACCTTTTTCAAGACAGTAACTAGATCATTAAACTTTCTCCTCTGTATCCTAATTTGGTATAGAGGCAATAGTTTACATCAATCAATACTTAGGACTGTATCATAATATAGTAATGAATAATGATGTCAATCTTAAGTATTAGTGAAAACTTTAAATTGTGGTTAATATGTCATTTGATGAAGAACTCAAAATATTTTTATCTTGGGCTTAACTGATTCACTTGCCTCAGCCTCCCAAGTAGCTGGGGCTTACAGGTACTTGCCACACATGGATTTTTTTTTTTTTTTTTTTGTTGCAGTTGTCGTTTAGCTGACCCGGGCCAGGCTTGGTTCATGTGGCTGGTGTGCTACAGGCTCTGAGCCCAAAATAAGCATTTAATGTGCTTCATTCAGTTTATGTTCTCTTCTCTTTTTCTGATTAGATTTTTGGATACATCAAACATACCCTTTTAGGAGGAAAAGAATTGCTAGAAGTCATTGTGAAGTATATTATGCATACTACCTTCTTTAACAATTCTATGTAATTAATGTGTTTTTCTATTCTATTCTATTCTATTAATAATATAATACTGTATTTTTAGCTCCCCTCCTTTTTTTCTTTTTCTGTAATTTAAGGCATTTCTTTTTTCTTTCTTTTCTTTTCTTTTTTTTTTTTAACAAATCTTGGCTCAGGTTTATTTGTACAAATAGCACAGGAGGACCCCAGCCCCATATAGACAGCCTAGAGGTCATACCAGTCCTTTTGTCCTCATGGCAGACAGATGCCTCTACTCTGGAGCCTTCGTGGGGACCTGGGCACCTTTGGGAGCCCAAGCTGGAACTGAAGCTGGAGCTGCAGATGAAGTAGCAGATTGGGCCTTTGTTTGATCTTTGGCCTTGGCCTTTGGCCAATAGAGCCTGAGACCCTTGGCAATGCATGCATGAGCATGCTTCCCAAGCTTGGGGTGGGCGATGTAAACCAGTCAACTGAGTTTACAGCTGGTATCCTTTGGAATCTTGGTCTTATCCTCCTTGGGCTTTACAAGGGCCTTGATAGCTTCAGCATGTGCACTCATGGCCTTGGCATTGTTGGCCTGCATCTTCTTAGGCCCTTCTTGTTGTGCTTCTTGGCAAAGCACATGTTCCTCAGGAACTTGGGATCTACCCCCTTAAGGGATTCGTATCTTTGTGATTGGGGTTTCTTGATGCCATTTCTGTGCAACTTTGGTTGTGGGTGGTGTGGTTCTTGGACTTGGCCATGTCTGCACCGTGACCCACGACTGCCAAAGCGCCTACAACTGGAAGAGAAAAGGAATTTAAGGCATTTCTTACATACAGATTGAGTATTCCTAATCAAAAAATCTGAAATATTCCAAAATCTAAACTGCTCAAAGGCAATGCTAATTGATTTCATGTTTTTAAGTTAAGGGTGCTTAACCAGTTAAGCATAGATAAGTATTCCAAAGTCCAGAAAAATCAGAAACTCTTCTGGTCCCAAGCATTTCAGATATGGAATACTTCCTTAACCTGTATTTTTACATTTGTTCTGCATAAACCCAAATGAAGGAATAGGTAGACTTAAGTAAGCATCATAAAAGACTTATTGAGTTACAGAACCTACTCATTGTTCAAGTTTGCACTGGATTGTATTAGTTCTTTCTGAGAAAAGAGTATGGTATAATAGTTCAAGTTTATAGGTTTATTTTTCATAGCATTCCATGGGAAAAGTGAAAAATCAGTCCAGGAAGTTGGTGGTATGGTATTAATTTAGAAGTTATATTTTTGAAGGTTTTCTTTTTTGTTGTTGTTTTTTGTTTTTGAGACAGACTCTTACTATGTCATCCTCCGTAGAGTGCTGTAGTGTCACAGCTCACAGCAACCTCAAACTCTTGGGCTTAAGCGATTCTCTTGCCTCAGCCTCCGGAGTAGCTGGGACTATAGGTACTTGCCACAACGCCTGGCTATTTTTTGGTTGCAGCTGTCATTGTTGTTTAGCAAGCCCAGGCCAGACTCGAACCCGCCAGCCTTGGTATATGTGGCTGGTGCCCTAGTCACTGAGTTACGGGTGCCAAGCCTTTATTTTATATTCTTAAATAATTTTTTAAATGAATGTTCATTCTATATTAACAAAATATATGACTACTATGATTTGTATTCTGTATGAGTCAGTACACACTGACACAATTGTGTGTGTGTGTTGTATATATACATACACACTAGTTCAGTATTAGTTTGTACCTATGAATTTTTAGTAGAATACTTTCTTCAAAATATATTATACAAATATATAATTTTACTTTTCTGTTAGGTTGAATTCTTCTTCGTACTTCAAGGATTTTTTTTTAACCTGGGTTGTGCTGAAAAAATATTTTTAGCTACTGCTCTGGAAAACATTACAGTCCCCAGGCCTTCCTGGGTTTGTTCAGTTATAAGTTTGAGGAAGCTACATTTAGTAAATTGTGGTTGGCAAATGCTGTAAGCAGATGACACAATAAAAGCCTTGCTGATAAATACCATATATACTCGAGTATAAGCCGAGTTTTTCCGGCACAAAATTTGTGCTGAAAAACCCAAACTCGGCACAAATTTTGTGCCGAAATAACTCGGTTTATACTCGAGTATATACGGTAGCTTAACAGGGGTCCTCAAACTACAGCCTGCGGGCCAGATGCAGCGATGTGATTGTATTTGTCCCCGTTTTGGTTTTTACTTCAAAATAAGATATGTGCAGTGTGCATAGGAATTTGTTCATAGTTTTTTTTTTTTTAAACTATAGTCCGGCCCTTCAATGGTCTGAGGGACAGTGAACTGGCCCCCTATTTTAAAAGTTTGAGGACCCCTGGAAGAAAAATTGCCGAGCTTGCCCGAGTCTTGTCATCTTCTCTTCAGACGTCATGTCCTTCACCACTTGTTCCACTGCCTTCTCCAGCAATTACGGGTCCATGGGCTTGGGCTCCCAGATCTCTGTGTCCTGCTCCACCAGCTTCCAGGGTGGCTGGGGGTCCGGAGGCCTGGCCACAGGGTGGCTGGGGGTCTGGCAGGAATAGGGGGCATCCAAACCAAGAACGAGACCATGCAAGAACCGAACGATCGCCTGGACAGAGTGAGAAACCTGGAGACCGATAATCAGGCTGGAGAGCAAAATCCAGAAACACCTGAAGAAGAAGGGGCCCCATTCTGTGGACAGTGCCCACATTGTTCTGCAGATTGACAGTACCAGTCTTGCTGCTGATGACTTTAGAGTCAAGTATGAGACAGAGCTGGCCATGCGGCAGTCTGTGGAAGAGTGACATCCATGGACTCTGTAAGGTCATTGATGACACCAGTGTCATTTGGCTGCAGCTGGAGACAGAGATTGAGGCTCTCAAGGAGGAGCTGCTCTTCATGAAGAAGAACCACGAGGAAGAAGTAAAAGTCCTACAAGCCCAGATTGCCAGCTCTGGGTTGACTGTGGAGGTAGATACTTCCAAACCCAGGACCTGAGCAAGATCATGGCAGACATGCGGGCCCAGTATGATGAGCTGGCTCAGAAGAACCAAAGAACAGCTGGCCAAGACCTGGTCCCAGCAGATTGAGGAGAGCACCTCAGTGGTCCCCTCATAGTTTGCTGTGGTTGGGGCTGCTAAGACAGTGCTCACAGAAGTGACACGCCAGTCCTTGGAGATCGAACTGAACTTCATGAGAAATCAGAAGTCCAGTTTGGAGAACAGCCTGAGGAAGGTGGAGGCCCGCTACACCATGCAGATGGAGCAACTCAGTGAGGTCCTTCTGCATTTGGAGTGAGAACTGGCACAGACTCCAGCCCAGGAGTATGAGGCGCTGCTGAACATCAAGGTCAAGCTAGAGGCTGAGATTGCCACCTACCGCCGCCTGCTGGAAGACGGGGAGGACTTCAACCTTGGTGATGCCCTGGACAGCAGCAACTCCTTGCAAACCATCCAGAAGACCACCACCCACAGGATAGTGGATGGCATAGTGGTGTCTGAGACCAACGACACCAAATTTCTGAGACACTGAGGCAGTAAGAGCAGCATGCCCTCATACCAATAAAGAGTTCTGAGGTCACTAGAAAAAAAAGAAATTGCCTTGTAGACTTTTGGACTGCCATGTAAAATTCAAAACTATTATTAAAGATATTACAAAGAATTTTAATATGGGGCTTTAGAAGGAAGCACATGTTTCTTCATGTTTTAAAATTTTTTCTTAATTTATCTGATTCTTATTCTGTGGTAATTCTGAGAGGAGAGGACCTTATACCAATGATACTCAGTAAGTTGTGGTTAAAATACAGGTCTAGCTAATATTTTAGAGATCTGAATGACTTTATTCAAGAGAATATTTTTATGAAAGGGTGATTTCAAGAGGAAGATTAGCTAAGACACCCTGTTGGTAGTTATTTCTGATTAATGTAATTAAAACAAGCATGTTAAGAGCTTGTTAAGCTTGGTGCAACTGAACACATGATGTAAGTTTTTTTTTTTTTTGAGACAGAGTCCCACTATGTCACCCTTGATAAGAGTTCCATGGTGTCACAGCACACAGAAACCTCCAGTTCTTGGGCTTATGTGATTTTCTTGCCTCAGCCTCCCAAGTACCTGGGACTACAGGCACCTGCCACAATGCCTGGCTATTATTTTTGTTGCAGTTGTCATTGTTGCTTTAGCTGGTCTGGGCTAGGTTCAGACCCACCAGCCTCCATGTGTGTGGCTGGCGCCCTACCCACATGAGCTACGGGCACCACCATGATGAAAGATGTGTGGTTGTTTCTTGTGTTTTGATACAATAAAACATGCATATTAGTATAGTACATCTCACTCTAAAATTATTCTTATGGATTTTGGTTAAGTTATATTTGATAAATTTTATAGTCTTTTGTTTATGATATGCAGCTCCAAGCTGGGAATACCATATTCCCATAAACTGATGTTAATTTAGTAAACATCTTTTTTTTTTTTTTTTTTTTTGGAGGCAGAATCTCACTTTGTCACCCTTTATAGAGTGCCATGGTGTTACAGCTCATAACAATGTCAAACTCTTGGGCTTAAGCAATTCTCTTGCCTTAGCCTCCCGAGTCGCTGAGACAACAGGTGCCCACCACAATGCCTGGCTGTTGTTGTTGTAGCAGTTCTCATTGCTGTTTTAGCTGGCCTGGGCTGGGTTCAAACGCACCACCCTCAGTATATGGGGCCTGCGCCCTACCCACTGAGCCACAGGCACCACCCAGCAAACACCATTTTCTATCTTTTAAAAAATAATAATATTTAATTTGGTAAAATAGGCTTTCTATTTATGTGTTCATAATTACTAATATCATAGGTAAATTACTGAAAACTCAACAGAGAGCATTCAAAAAAATTTGATTCTGAAAGTGTGTGGATGGGAAAAGGATATGAAGGTTGTGCCTTGACATTAGGCAGATCCTTGCTAATTTGCCTTCTAGCCATGTGATTTGGGAAATTACCTAATTACCTAATAGTATGTTTTTTCTCATCTGTAAAATGATTATCATATCTAAAGGAATCATTGTTAGGATTAAAGGAGATTAGTCTTTGTAAAAGTGCTTCTCCTGTCAATTCAGTATATTTTTATTTATGCTGGCAAGTCAATGTGCTTACTCTTAAATAGATAAGTACCTATATACTCGAATATAAGCCGAGTTTTTTCGGCACAAAATTTGTGCCGAGTTCGGGTTTTGGGGCACAAATTTTGTGCCGAAAAAGCTCAGCTTATACTTGAGTATATAGGTAATTGTTCAGTGAATAGTTGTAGATTGACTGAATTTTGGTTTTGCATTTACCATGTTCTTTTGTTTTATATATATATATTTTTTATATTGGCAAAATACTTAAATTATTTACGGCAGGGTGGCTCACACATGTAGTCCAAAGTACTTGGGAGACTGAGGCAGGAGGATCACTTGAGCCCTGGAGTTTGAGGTTGCAGTGAGCCATTATGATGTCACTGCGGTCTAGCTTGTGCATCAGAGAGAGAGAGAGAGATATCCTGTCTCCTGTCTCCAAAAAACAAAACAAAAAGTCATTTAATTCTCTAGCACATACCTGAAATACCACATGATTTATTTTTAATGGACCATTTGAAATGTCAGTAACTTAAGAATATGTGTGTGTATTTTTTTTATTAATATTCTTTTCTAGAAAGAAATACCTGGTAAAGGTTATGCCAGTGGCTTATGCTTGTAATCCTAGCCCTTTGAAAGTCCAAGATGGGAGGATTGTGTGAAGGCAGTACTTTGACACCAGCCTGGCTAACATAGCAATACCCTGTCTCTCTCTTAAAAAAAAAAAAAAAAAAAAAAAAGCTAAAATTTTTCGTCACCACAATCTGTTAATCAGTGAATAAAATGTATTTCTTCCGACCGCACCTGTGGCTCAAAGGGTACGGCGATGGCCCCATATGCCGGAGATGGCAGGTTAAAACCCAGCCCTGGCCA